>BQNB010097171.1:0-25450 GCA_026074375.1 Tanacetum coccineum | reverse complement strand
GACCGTTACCATGATTAAGACACAACTATTTACAACGTCTTGATCATAGATAAAAAACAACAACCTAAGTTGGCGTTCCCGTAACGGTCAACTTCCCAATCATCCAAAAACTTTACATACTCTACAAGGAAAGTGGCGATATCTTCCACTTCGTACAATACTCTACATCGTTGATTTTCAAGACGTATCGACGAATAATCGATCCTTCGTGTAATTCCTTCGGTAGTTGCGAAACGATTATCTTCAAACATTCTTTCTCTTTTTGTATTTTTCTTATTTTTTCAATTTTTTTTGCTAATTAAACTTCAAATCTCTATGTAGTTTCACTATCTTCACGATCATAATAATTCTGGATAATTCCTTCGTTAGTTCTTTGTTCTTTGGATTCACCATTAATTGTGATGGTAGTAAAATCACATGAGTTTTGACTACTAATATACATTCCCATTTGTAATGTGCAAATTTCCAGCCGCACTAATGATAGAAAATGACACAAGACTCGGGAAATACAAACTTTACACTTTAAGCAACTCGCAACTGTAAATTAAAACTTAATCTAACAGGGTAGGTTAAGTTGTAAGGGTGTAACTGTAACACCCCTATTTTTTTACATATAGCAGCGGAAGCTAATCTGGGGTATTAATTCAAGGGTACAACAGTCATAATCATATAAAACGAATAAAAAGAGTCGTTTATGAAAATAAGTTATCATTCATTATTTCTTCAGAGTTTTTACAAATGAGAGGTTCCCAAAATCTATACAATAAAGTTTGAATGATAACGGTTTTTCCATAGTCATGTCCTTGCCACTCCGTGCCATTAGTTACCTGAGAAAAAACATGCTAAAAAGTCAACACAAAGGTTGAGTGAAATCCATAGGTTTAAGTAATATAATTTGAATGCAAATGCGATATTTGGGTTACGTTGATATACACCCAGTATTGAAAACATAATTTATTATTGCCATTAGCTCATGAATCCGATGCCTTAGGTTATAATGATAATATTGCCCCTGCGGGCACCTTTGCCAAAATACCCGCGTGATTTCTAATGATGTGCAATTGGTTACACGTAACTGGGTACACCAACGGGGAGTCCAGCCCAAATAGATCTATTCACATCATTCGCGCTTACTACGGAGAGTAATTAACGGTTCATGATTATGGGGACTTAAAGGCAAAGCAGTTACTTAGGCAATAGTAAATTGAAATAGCATGTAGAAATAATTGCATTCATGTTTATAGCATGTATCCCCCTCGCGGGTTTATAAAAAGATTGAAATGCGAGGCTATGAACTCACCTGAACAGTTATAGGGAAATTGATAGCTAATGTATAGGGAATGAAAGTAACGGCTTCAACACGGCAATCACAGACAACCTGGGTTAATATATGGCAAGTCTTAGTTTGATTGTATATATAAGTTTTTGGATATCGATGTTGGTTTTGATATAAAAATTATCATAACACCGTTCGGGCCATCATAGTTTAGAAGTCATTTAGTAAACGTTTGTGGAGCTAGGGCACTTTAAATCGTAAACCCAACAACTCAGACAGAACATAATACCAAGATGAAACTTCTTAATATGAAGCTCCCTAGTATTGTGGTATGTTATAGATCCGGGACATGATTTTTGAAAGCACATCGATGATGAATGATATAAGGATTAGAACATAAGCAGTTTTAAGCATTTTATTCAATATCTGGAGATGTTAAGCACGATGAGCATTAATTAAAGTTATGTCTGGTAATGTTTTGAATGTGTTTTTATAAATTTTCAAAATGTTACATTTTAGACCATGGGGTTTGAAAAACTGCAAGTAGACCCCTAGGGTTTGTATTTTTACGACTTTGGTCCTTTAACTTTTATTGATATACCAAGTAAACCTTATACTTTAAAAAGTGACATAATAGACCCCTATAGTTATAACTTTAATAAAATGACACTTTTAGTCCTTTTAGTTATAAGTTTCTGAATAACTCATAGTTTATGTAAAAACATGAAATTAGGGTTTCGGGTGTACGGTTTTGGATCAAAAAGGCATAACACTTAGGTTTTTGAGTTCAAAGCTTTATATTATGATTTTAGCAAGAACATATAAACATGAGCAGAATATAAGCTTATAGAACCTGGTTTAAGCTTATAGCTTGGAAACGGGTCAGAATCGGGACTTTCGGCTTCGTACGGCTAGAGTAACGACTCCCGGGCTTCGTTTCTTGGTTTCTTTTGCTTCCTTTCTGTACTTGAGACTTCTTAAGATCTATTAGAATTCATATTGAGCAAGGAGTTGCTACTATGAAGGGTTATAGAGGAGGAAGTGGGGGATGAAGAAGAATGAACACACTATGCCCCTATTTATACCCATTTGAAGGTATAATGAGTAAGCAAGCCTTAGGATCTGGTCTTAACACATAGAGGGTCTAGGGTATGATGTGTAGAAGCTAGGAAATCAATGGTGGAGGTCTATGAAGTAGCTTTGATGAGGTGTTTGTGGTTGGTGTATGTCGCGGCTGAAGAGAACAAAGGAGAGGCCATGTGCTCTTAATTTTGACCAAGGATTGGTCTAAGTAGGTGCATAAGCTGCTTGAAGGTTTCTAGAAGAGTTCTTGGGTGGTCATTTGTACATGGTAGCAATTTAGAGGGGTAAACCGGGTCTATTTTGGGTTTGACGGGTTCTTCAAAGGTTTTAACAAGGTACATTGTGTTATAAATGATTAAGGAATGATGAAATAGGTTGTTAAGGTCTGGGATTAAAGTAATTAGCAAATATTAGCAATTTGTTTGGGTTAAAATGGATTAGAATTGAAGAAATGGGAGTACGGGTTCAACTAGGGCTCGTTTAGGGTTTTCTTGACTTTCTTGGCTTATATTTTGCATACTCTTGATTAGGAATGATGGAATACAAATCCTAGGGCTTATATAAAGTATTATAAATGAAGTTTGGTCGTTGGTTTAAGTTATAATGGGTTGAAATTGAGAAAACGGGTCAAAGTTACAATTAGGGCATAATTAGGGTTTTCTGGATTCGTTAAGGTTTTCTAGGCTTTGATTTCTTGCACATTGCCAAGTTAATGATAGATAATGATTTGTAAACTCATTTTATGAGTTTATAATGGCCCTTGGTTGGTTATTTGGGATTAGAATGGTTTAAAACGAGTAAACGGGTTAAATGAACCAATTAGGTACATTTAGGGTTTCTAGGATATGTTTTACGTACAAGTGAGGTAAAATGATGAAGTAATGATGAGATAATGATTGAATAGGATTGATATGATTGTAAAATAAGTTTTTACAACTCATTTGAGTGTTGGTTTGGGTTTATAATGGATAAAAGCCAAGAAACAGGTCATGGTTTAGAAACTAGCTCGGTTTTAGGGTTTAGGGTTTTGAATTAGGGTTTTGAGTGTAAAAAGATGTATGAAAGCTTATGTATGGAATAATTAGGGTTCATATATTGTAAAATGAGTATATTAGCTTGCTTAAGTGGTAGTGAAGAGATGAGAATGAAAATGGAGGTAAAACGGCTATTTTAGAGATCATGCTTAATGACTTGTACATTGAGCTTTTAGAGATTTGTACTTTGACTTGAAGAGATTTTATATTTTAAATGAGATATCATATTACTTGTACATATGCTTTAGTAGCTTGTGCATTCACTTAAGGAGTTAACCCTTCCATGAGATTAGGGTTTAGGGCATCCGATAATGGTTTAAAGCCCGTTTTGTTATGATGTTGCAAATGGTATCTTTTAGGAATATTGTACCTTGTAATAATGATATTATGATATTGACTTGATATGTTATGATGTTTGCTTGACATATATGAAGATAGGATTGCCATATGTAGGTTGTCCGAGTCCGTTAACTTGAGTTATGCAGGTTACATTGCATATTGAGATATTGGCAAAGTAATGTAATGTAATAAAGCGAAAAATTTCCCTGAAAAAACCCAAGTAAATCGTGAGTAATCGTCAACAATCACTAAGATATACCTTTTCCCATTAATACTCGCCACACGCATCGGGCCACACAAATCCATATGCAAAAGATATAGTTTCTCTTGGTTAGTGTCTTCAGCTTTGGGTTGATGAGAGGATTTCTTGCTTTTTCCTAATGCACATGCTGAACACAGATGATCTTTCTGAAATTTAAGCCTTGGAATGCCTCGTGCAAGACCGTCTTTAGCTAGCTTGTTAAGAGTACCGAAGTTGAGATGTGATAACCGACGGTGCCATAACCAGCTCTTAGTCTTTGACGCTTTAGATAGAAGACAAATCGGAGATGTTTTAAACATGTCATCAAGAGAAATTACGTACAAATTTGTGTCTCGGGATCCTGAAAGTAGATCAACACCTTCTAAATTACGAATAAAGCAAGTGTTTTTCCGAAATGCGACTTCAAGATCCGCGTCGAAAAATTGACCAACAGATTACAAGTTATGTCCAAGCCCCTCGACGTAGTATACTCTTGAGATAGTCACATTTCCCAGCTGATAGTCACCATACCCCATAATCCTTACAATATGGTCGTTCTCGAATCTAACTGTACCCAGAAATTTACTAACAAAGTTCATGAGCTGAGAGCAGTTCCCTGTCATGTGTTTTGAACATCCAGAGTCCAGATACCAGAGAACAATCTAGACAACCTGTCATGACAAGATAAGAAGATGATGGAATATCTATAGCATTGGATCCCCAAGTATGATTGGGTTTCGAGTGGTTAGCATTCTTAGATTCTACAATCTTAGTCTTTTTACTCGAACCTACATTTTTAACATTTTTAGGTTTCCTGCTATAGACTTTAAGCTCTGGTTTTTGTGTTTTAACTGAGTGGGAAGTGGTTTTCTTAGGAGGCACTACGTTAGCTGAAGTGATCCTAGTTAAAGGGCACGAGTTACCAACTATAGTGAAAGTTCTGCCTGTTGGTTTCCACTTAAGTCCTACTTCAATGAATACATGACCCGTAGGTTTCCAAATATTTTGTTCTTTATGTTTCTTAACAGATTTAGCACGGCTATTCACATTTTCCACAAAATCAAGAAGACACATATCATGAACACCATCAAACATAGATTTCTTACAAGTAGCACAAATAAGTTCAGAATTCGCTTTTAACAGTGAATGCTTAACATCAACATCATAAATAGGTTCAACAACATGATTCTTTATATTAACTTTCCTAGGTTGGGCTTCTACTTTATTCTTCATGTTCCTACTTGGTGTTTGCGAGATCATATCATTCTTTTTATTGCCTGTAGGCTTTGATCCGCACTTACTAGTAGAACACTTCAATCCTGTAGAAGATAACACAGTTGTGTTAGAATCTGATGTGTTCGATGACTCTACCTGTTTAATTTTGATTGAGGATGTGAGAGGTTCAGCAAACCTAACTTTCTTGACCTTGTTTTTGGGTGTGACAACAACCTTTTTTGCACCAAGATTAATCGCATTAGGGCATGTATCTCGAACATATACAAGTAACTCCTGAATTTGTTAGGCATGCTTACAGGCAAAGTCTAACTCTTTATCTAAAGGTTGTTCTGCTTTAGCTTGTTCTACTATTCCCCCAATGAATATCAGCTTATTCCTGAGTGTACTTAAGGTAATCTATGTGAGCTTCCCTATTTTGCAATAACCTAGGAGCAAAAGGTTTTAAGTATAGCTTGAACATTCTTGGAACAATAGTGTTGGCAGATGGTATTTGTGCAGCAATATCAACAATTTCTTTTCCTTTTACTTTTCGAAAATTGTTTTTCAATGATGTTATCACAAAAACCTTATCTTGAATTTGAGCTTTTAAATCCTCATTTTCTGTAGATTTTAAGTTCATTTTATCAATTAAAGAGTCACTTTGTTCTTTAGTACGAACACGTGTCTTTTTGATTGAGTCAAACTGCTCTTTAAAAACCTGTTTCACTTGATTAATTTCATTACTAAGACGCTCGTTTTTCGAAAGTAATTTTGCGACACTGATATGTGCTTAATTACACATACCATTTTCCATTAAAACCGGACTTAAATGACTAAAAACGTACCAAGAATACATTATATTTGTATGTTTTCATTTATATTGTGCAGGAAACAGATATCTGACAAAAGGATGAAAAATCAAGCAAAAACGGACAAAACCGAGCACGGAATGGAAAAGCGTAGAAAAGTCAAAGTCAACCAAAGTCAAAGTCAAAGTCAACCAAAAAGTCAACACCGAAAAGTCAAGTCAAAGTCAAAGCCGAAACCGAAGAAATACTTAATGGACCCACCCGTACCCATCTTATGGGTCGGGTCAGCCCATTAAAGTATTACATGAAGACCAAATAGGCCAAAAATCCTTTAAGTATATAACTTCAAGGTCCGATCTTGTTAAACCTTAAACCTCGATGAACACAATTACAAACTTATCAGATATTGTTTCAACACGGATTCATGAGATCTATGGAATATGGCAGGGTGCTCATTTGTAAAAAATTGCATGACTTGAAATTCATAGTGTCCGTATATCCGTTCTGAAAGCAGTCTTAGGATATCTCTTTCCTTTACTCTCAGTTGATGATAACTGATCTTAAGTCGATTTTTTGAATAAACGCTTTAACCTTGACGTTGATCGATAAGTCATGATCCTGGGCAATAGTGTAACGAATTCTTTATAGTAAGTTTATTTCAACTCTCGGTAACGATACACATTCTAAAGATCCGTCTTTTTCTTTTTCTACGCAAAATAGGACAGGAGTCCCCAACGGCGATTGTACTTGGCTCGAATGAAACCTCGTTCGGTTTTACGCTTCTTGGAACAGTTGGATTAGACAACTCCTCTGCATTTTTATGATCGGAAGCTAATCTATAAGGCTGTTCAGACTATAGTGTTCTCTGGGTAATTTCAAGCTCCGATTTTGTTATTTCTACTTGGGCGAGGGTGTATACCAGGTAGATTTTCAGGAAAGACATCTGGAAATTCTTTAACTACGGAAATGTCTTCGAGTTTCTTCTCGTCTGCTTTCTTCTCCATAACTTGATCATAAAACATAACAACCTCATGGGATATATACTTTTTGGTTTTTTATACAGGATATGAGATTTATAGTCAGTGTTATTACTTCTGTCACCTCGATTGATTTAGAGTTTCAACTTTCTCGTCCATACGAGGAATTTTAGCTAGATATTGGATAACCAGTCCATACAATGACTACGTTTGAAACTTACCATGTTATTAATGGAATTGACGATCGAATTTCAAAAGGTTGATTTTAGCCAAAGTCCTAGAAGTGCAGCATTTAATAACAGTGTTTGTGCTTACTATGTTTCTGTCAGCCATTTGATATCTATAAAACGGTATTATTACTGTAATAGACGGCAATTATTTAGCATAGAGGCAACGATAAGCGATCATATAAACTTCTCATCAGCTCCGAAATCAAAATAATACCTGACTAAATGCGATTTTTTAGGAGAAACATACCCGTTAACGACCATTTGGGTCTTGTTGGGGCATTCTTATCTCTCTCAGCATGTAGGCTCTTCTTGGGCATTTAATGTTGGTATTTATTGGCAACTGATTTGTGTAGTTTCCTTTCTCACCACAGGTCATGGCAAAACATGTCACTGGGAGTTGATTTACTTTCAGGTGGCTGGTTCTGCTATGGCCAGTTTTTGCTGTAGATGGCCCATTCTTGTTTGCAGAATTATTACACTACTAGTACCAAGGTCCTGGTGTCGAATGGTAATTACACCCTTCTTTACACAGAGGGAGCATCTCAGCCATACCTTCATTTTTGATGAAGTAAACAGCATAGCTCTACCAGCTTCTTATCTTCGGTTCTGTTACTCGCGATTTATTGTAACACAAGATTTTTTATTAGTGTTGTTGGTAGTGTTGTTGCTGCGGAGCTGTTGTTTGATTAAGTTCTATCTAGTCGTTTTTCAAACTTTCTTTTGTTGTCACTCGATACTTGTATTGGAGATGCTTAGTTACTTGGTTTCATTATCCTTTGGGCTATGTTGATTGCTCCTCTAAAAGTTTGAGGTTTAAGAGGCAGTTATGAAGTTCAGCAGTATGTAGTTTGTCAACACGCTTTCATTCAATGCCTATGAGGTAGACCTCCAATAAATAGCCTTCTAAGAGTTTATTGTTGTTTGGCACCATGTTTGGACATAGAACCGTTAATTCTTGGAATCTTCTAACATAAGTGTTTTTTTTTTTGTTTTTCTTTTATTTTTAAATTAAGAACATTTCCTTTATAATACGATTGTTAAAGTTCTCTTTACTATCCCATCTTCCTGATCTCAAAGTTACGCCTGAGGATAATACTGGTTGTCAGAGAAGCCTTTTTAACTCAGTCCAGGTGATTTGATTGGCTTGCTTTATTCCCATAGGCTGGGCATATGCATTCTACCAGGACAAGGCTATCTGATCTCACGTTAAAGTACCAGCTAGCAAACTGTTACTTTGTTTTTCTTTGACCATCTGCTACGAACGAGGAATACTGATTCGGGTTCATTCAAAACCAGGAGTAAGACCTACTGCTCCTTCCTTCACTTTAAAGTTAGAAAGGTTGACAGCTAATGAACTCTTTGTAGTTTCCCGTTTTTACATGTAGGAGTTCTTTAGTAGGAACACGGATGTTCCTGTTTGGATTACTAGCATGCCATTATGTGCAAGCATTGTGCTTCTAGAGCCAGTTCGGTGACACTATCAGCAACTAACTTTCTAATGGCATCTTGAGTCATAGTCGGTGCTTCCGTTGTTGATGCTCTTTTTGGAGGCATTCTATCAACAAAAGATAACAAGTAATAAGAATGATATCACCAAGTTAATGCTTTGTTACTTCTGTTAAAAATGATTAAGAGAATGCTTTATTCTTTGAAATGCTTAAAGAATAAAGCTTTATTTAAAGCATTTTTACAATGGTGATATCTAAAGGTCTTATTAGTAATGATGAAGAATGTACGATGAGATGAATGATAAGATGCAAAATAAAGAGGAAAATGCACAAGGTATTTTAAACGGGAGTTATTGCCTTTATTATATTAGAACACAAACTTGCCTTATTTTTTTTTTTTTTTAACTATACCCAAAAATAGTTCAAGATTTTGACAAGTTAGTTTTTATTATACCACAATCCCCGTTGGGGGGGCTAGGTTAAAGAAAGACTGGAATTTAAACTAGAAACTAGAAACTAGATGATCCACTGAAAGCACCGCGTTCCGGACTGTTCGTTGATTAGAGTTCATGAGTTTTTTTCTTATACTTCTTGGTGTATGAGTTTCCATTATCCTGGATGACTTCTGCCAATTAGCGATTCTGTAGCGAGCTAAGGAAGATTCTCTATTGGTGGATCCTATCTTGCTTTCTCCGGAGTGTTAGTGATTTCTTCGGTATGTGCTTGCTGGAGTTTGCTGTTAAGGCGTCAAATCTCGTTGGCATGATGATTGTTCCTTTCCGAGACCAACGGTGCTGGTTTTCAATCTGTTCAAACGTTCTGGAGGGATTTCTTCTAGACTAACCTTAAGATACCCTGTTGAATTTGCTCTTCATGACATTTGATAGCTGATTTCCGGGAAGTTTCACTAATCTCAAAAGCTTGAGGTTAGGATGGGGGGTTTAGGTATGTTTATTTTTACAGATAGTTAGTATTTTTAAGTTTTTTTAGTATTCGTGTAGTTAAGATAGAGATTAACTGCATTGGTGAAAGGAGTCCTTCTGGGAGAAAGAATTCTTGAGTTTTAGGAGGTATGATATTTGGATGACAGGTATTTAGTGACCTTCTTTAGTATAGAAAGCTTTGTAAGGCTCTTTCATGTAGGTATCATCGGGAAATAACGAAAGGGTCGGTGAAGTTAGTGGGACAATTCCAAATGAATTGGAAGCACTGGAGTAAGTTTTCCCTGGAGAGGTCGGGACATAATCCGGAGAAGCCGGAGGAACATAGTTTAGAAATTGGAAGCAGAAAAAGAACAGTGCACTCCAAATTAGAATAGGGGTCTACTGATCTGGAAGCGCGAACGCTCTATCGTCTCTGTTAATACCAAAGTTAAATGACATAAGGTTATTTATATTAAGTAATGATATGAATGTGCTTATGTGCGCTCTCTTTACAGTACCAATCGAAGTGTAGATTATCGCTAGGAAGGACTTCTGTTGTCTTGGCAACAAGAATAAGCCACACCCCCCTTGGAACTGTTTGATGATTCCACACAACCTCATGAGCTCCAAATATGTAAGATAATCTCAAAGCTCCACTAGGACAGCGGTTCCATTTATCCCAGATCCCCCCCCAAATAGTATCACACAACCCCCCTTTCCCCGAACACGCGTAGTCTTATTAACAATCTCTAGATGATTTCAGCTGTATATCCTCGGCTTCTGTTCAAGACCAGTCTCCTCCCTAGTCCGCACCACATCCATTCTGCTGCAGTTTAAGAGAATCACAACCACCCTTAAGTCTGTTAGTTCTGAAACTATACGACGTACAACCAAATTTCTCCAAAACCAACCTACTCGTCCTGATTCCAGAGATCAAAAAACTAAACAAATACCTACACTCACCCCATCTCGGTATCTCACCCACTTAGTAAGCCACCTCCCACCCCCTCCCCCACCCCCCGACTCCTCGTCCCCCACCCCTCATCAGACGCCCACCCCATCACCTCGAACCCCATCCCTAGTCCCCCCCCCCCCCCCCCCCCCCCCCAACCACCCCCCCAGTAGCACATTTAGCCATGAATAGAAAAGTTAGTAAAGAGTATCTCCAAAGTTTTCTTTTAAAGTTATATATAAATTAGAAGGGTCAATAGATTAACAAGGAGAGTTTTACGAGTAAGTAGAACTTTAGTTCTTAGAAAGTATCATGCTAAGTATTAGTTATTGTATAGTGAAGTTAATTTAGTTTATAGTTAAGGTTTTAAACCTTGTTCTCTATAACGTTGGCTCTGATACCAAATCTGTAACACCCCCATTTTTACATATGAGGGAAGTTAATATTGGGGTATTACTTTCTAGGTACAACAATCAAATCATTAGAAAACGAAATCAAAAGAGTTGTTTTTGAAAATAAGTTATCATTCATTATTTCTTCAGAGTTTTTACAAACGAGAGGTTTCCAGAATCTAAAATACAACATTTGAATGATAACGGTTTTTCCATCTTCATGTCCTCGTCACTCCGTGCCATTAGTTACCTGAGATAAAACATGCTAAAAAGTCAACACAAAGGTTAGAGTGTGAAAATCCATGGGTTGAAGTATATAATTTGAATGCAATATGCGATATTTGGGTTACGTTTGGTATAACCAGTATTGAAAAACATAATTTCGTAATTGCCATTAAGCTCATGATCCGAATGCCTTCGGTTATAATGGATAATATTGCCCCTTTGCGGGCACTTTGCAAAAATACCCGCTGTGATTTTCTATGATGTGCAATGGTTACACGTAACTGGGTACACCAACGGGGAGTCCAGCCCAAATAGATATATTCACATCATTCGCGCTTACTACGGAGAGTAATTAACGGTTCATGATTATGGGGACTTAAAGGCAAAAGCCAGTTATTAGGCAAGAGTAATTGAGTGGCATGTACAAGAAATAATTGCTTCATGTTTTAGCATGTATCCCCTGCGGAATTTATAAAGATTGAAATGCCGATCGGCTTTGAAACTCACCTGAACAGTTATAGGGAAATTGATAGCTAATGTATAGGGAATGAAAGTAACGGCTTCAACACGGCAATCACAGACAACCTAGGTTAATATATGGCAAGTCTTAGTTTGATTGTATATATAAGTTTTTGGATATCGATGTTGGTTTTGATAAAATTATCTATCCCGTTTCAGGCCATCATAGTTTAGGGAGCATCAGGTCAAACGTTTGTTGGAGCTAGGGCACTTTAAATCGTATAAACCGAACAACTCAGGACAAGAACGTAATGCCTAAGATGAATTTCTTAATTTGAGCTCCCCTGTAGTATTGTGGTTGTTAGGATCCTAGACATAATTTTTTTAAAAGGCACATCGATGATGAATATATAAGGATTAGAAACCATAAGCAGTTTTAAGCATTTATTCAATATGATGAAGATATTGAAGCTTACGAGGAGCGTTAATTAAAGTTATGTCTGGTAATGTTTTGAATATGATTTTATAATTTTTCAAAATGTTACATTTTAGACCCTGGGGTTTGGAAAATTGCAAGTAGACCCGCGGGGGGAATGTTTGCATTTTTACAACTTTGGTCCTTCAACTTTTCATTGTTATACAAGTAAACCTTTGTTACTTTAAAAGTGACACAATAGACCCCTATAGTTATAACACTTTGATAAAGACACTTTTAGGCCTTTTAGTTATAAGTATTTTCTGGAAATATCGATATATACCCTTGGCATCGATTATAATTACAAAAAATGTTCCAAATTTCCATGCAAGCTTAATTTTAACATTTCAATAGTCATTTATAAGTTATAATAAACTAAAATATGAAGATTTAACACAACATAAGTTTATTTAACGATTCGGTTAATTAATTAAAAGGTTTTTTAAAACGGGACAATTAGGGTTTCAAATGAAACACGCTAGCGGAGCGGTTTTAAAGGTCAAATTCTCTTTATGACTTATCAAAGCACTTATTTTAACATTATAATAGCTTATTAGGATTGATTATAACAAAATTTTACAAGTTTAACCCATAGTTTAAGTAAAAACATAAATTAGGGCTTTTCGGAGGGTGGTCTTCCAGTTTTGGATCAAAAAGGCATAACACTTAGGTTTTTGAGTTCAAAGCTTTATATTATGATTTTAGCAAGAACATATGAACATTATGACATTACATGAGCAGAATATTAAGCATTAGAGAAACCTGGTTCTTTGAGCTTATAGCTTGAAAACGGGTTAGAATCGGGACTTTCGGCTTCATACGGCTAGAGTAACGACTCTTGGGCTTCGTTTCTTGGTTTCTTTTGCTTCTTTTCTATACTTGAGACTTCTTATGATCTATTAGAATTCATATTGAGCAAGGAGTTGCTACTATGAAGGGTTATAGAGGAGGAAGTGGGAGATGAAGAAAAATTGTAACAAGGTGGCTTTATTCTATTCTTGTGCAAGTTCAAGGAGAGTAAGCAAGGCCTCATTTCTGTTCTTGACACATAGTAGACCTAGTATAGGATGTTCTAGCTTATAAAATCAATGCTCTACATAATGGACTCTCTGGGGCTTCACCCGTTTTTAGGAGGTCTTAGAAACTAGGTTGAATGATGTGGCCTTCTTCCATGCTGCCGCGGTGAAGAGAAGAAAAAGAAAGGCCATGTGCTTTCATTCTTGACTTTGGATAAGTCAAAGCTGCTTAGTAAGCTGCTACAAAGAGTCTAGAATAATTCTTAGGTGGTCATTTGCATATGGTAGCATTTTAAATGGGTCAAAATGAAGTTACAAAGGGTGGGTCAGATTTGGGGGCTCGGCATGGTTTTCAAGAGTCTTTCCAAGGTACATTGTGTTTATAATGATTAGGAGACGATGAAATAGGTTTTTTAAGGTCTGTATTAAAGTAATTAGCAAAAAAAGATTAGCAATTCGTTTGGGTTAAACTGGAATTAGAATTGCAAGAAATGGGGGGAGTACGGGTTCAACTAGGGCGTTTAGGGTTTCTGACTTTTTCTTGGCTTTATATTTGCATACTTTGATTAGGAATGATTGGAATACAAATCCTAGGGTCTTATATTAAGAAGTATCAATGAATTCTTTGGTCGTTGTGGTTTAGAGTTTAAAATGGGTTGAAGTGAGGGAAAACGGTGTCAAAGTCATTTAGGGGCACAATTAGGGTTTTTCTGGATATCGTTCAGGTTTTTTTATAGGCTTTGATTTCTTGCACATTGCCAAGTTAATGATAGATAATGTTTTTTAAACTCATTTTCTGAGTTTAAAATGGCCATTGGTGGTTATTTGGGATCTATAAGGGTTTTTTATTTAAAACGATGGGGTTAAACGGTGTTTTCTAAAATGAACCAATTAAGGTACATTTAGGGTTTTCTAGATATGTATTTACGTACAAGTGAAGTAAAATGATGAGGAATGATGAAAATAATTATTTGAATCTAGGATTGATATGATTGTAAAATAAGCTTTTACAACTTATTTGAGTGTTGGTTTGGGTTTACAATGGATAAAAGCCAAGAAACAGGTCATGGTTTAGAAACTAGCTCGGTTTTAGGGTTTAGGGTTTTGAATTAGGGTTTTGAATGTAAAAAGATGTATGAAGCTTATGAATGGGATAATTAGGGTTTACATATTATAAAATGAGTATAGTAACTTGCTTAAGTGGTGGTGAAGAAATTAAAATGAAAATTAAGGTAAAACGACTATTTTAGGGATTGAGCTTAATGACTTATACATTTAGCTTTTAAGGACTTGTACTTTGATTTAAAGAGATTATATATTTCAAATGAGATGTTATATTACTTGTACATATGCTTTAGTAGCTTGTGCATTCACTTTAGATGTTAATCTTTTCATGAGGTTAGGGTTTAGGGCATCCGATAATGGTTTAAAGCCCGTTTTGATATGATGTTGCAAATGGTACCTTTTAGGAATAATGTACCTTGTAATAATGATATTATGATATTGAATTGACATGTTATGATGTTTGCTTGACATATATGAAGATAGGATTGCCATATGTAGGTTGTCCGAGTCCGTTAACCTGAGTTATGCAGGTTATATTGCATATTGAGTTATTGGCAAAGTAATGTAATGTAATAAAGCAAAAAATTTCCCTGAAAAAAGGACTTGGTACAAACTACCTTATAGCTTTACCAACCTACGTATATGCTAGCTCTGATATTCTTACTCTCTAACCAACATCCAGCGATTAGATTTAATAACACTAACCACCACGCCCTCATATACCGCAGCGCTCAACTTACACTTCGCGATACGGAAGACATGACTCTAAGCCCTACAAGTTATGCTTGACATCGATGAAGGATATTATGTGCTTACGAATGTTCCGTTCTTCACAGTTCTCCTCATTAAACTCAGGTCTACTATATTTAGTAAGTTTAAAAGTTGTCCATCTTACGCCGCTCTTATGTAGAGCAGAAAAAAACACAAACACAAGACTAGACATAGGCCCTCCACCCTCCCCCCCCAAGCCACATCTCCCCCGGTTCGTGAAGTAAAGAGATCTCAAGAACACCCGGTCCATAACTTCTACTGGATTCTTCTACAAAGTTGAGTTGTCGTCGAGTGAAGTTCTTCCTGCGCCGCCGTCCACTCGCCTCTCCCCACCCCCCCCCCCCCCCCCCCCCCCCCCCCCCGCCTGCCTCCTGCTTCAGGAATAAGCACTTCTTGAGATTAGAAACGTAGAAAGTATTGTGGGATACTACTAAGCTTTTCAGGAAGCTCTAGTTTGTACGCCACTGGGCCAATTCGTTCAAGAATTTTGAATGGTCCAATGTATCATGGATTAAGCTTTCCTCGTTTTTTTTCCGAATCGAAGATACCGCTTGCGAACCACGGTGATATACTTTAATCATAACATGATTGCCAACTTGAAATTCTAAAGGCTTTCGCTATTACATTGGCTGTAACTCATTTTGTTGATCTCTGGCAGTTGTAAAGCTGTTGACGGATAAATTTGTATGATCTTTTCAGTGGTTTCTTGAATTATTTCTGGTCCTGTGAGTTGAGAATCTCCAACTTCAGCCCCAACAAACAGCGTGATCTACACATTTCGTCCAAAAGTGCTATCGAACGGTTGCTGACTTGATACTGGCATTTGATAAACTGTTGGTTTGTATGAAAATTCTACCAATGGTAAATGTTTATCCCATCCTTTCCCGAAATCTATGACACAAGCTCGTAGCATGTACTTGAGTGTTTGGATGGTTCTTTCACTTTGTCCATTCGTTCGCAGGATTGATATGCTGTGTGTACTCATGTCTAATGAGTACCTAATGGCAATTTGGTGGACTGCCTGAATCTGGATGATGAAATGACTGTCACGATCCGAGGGATGATAGAGATTGGCATGCCATGTCGAGAGGACTATTCTTTGATGTATAACCTTGTCAAGAGTTTCCTTACGATCAGTCGCTCGACTTGGGAATGAAATGCGCTGATTGGTAAGCGATCGACATGACCCGATGGCATTCATGGTCGGTTGAGGTTTTTGGGTTAGCTTTGTAAACGGAAGTCATTGTTATCTTTTCCATTTCCACATCAGGAATTTTTTGGTTGGTACCAATAAGCCGGATGGCTTTTGACATTCTACTTTAACTCTAGAACATGTCAAACAACTTGCTAACATATTCTGCGATGATTGCCTTCATGTCTAGGCCACCAATAGAGTTTCTTTAAGTCGTGGTACATCTTATCAGAACCCGGGTGAATAGAATATTTTGATTTATGAGACTCGTACATGATTAAGTCTCTTAAACCGCCAAAAAAGTGAGTAATCTAGCTTCGGTTTTTTATCAACGAGTTCCGTCAGGATGAATTTCAAATGATTTGTCCATTCCTCTTAGGTTCTCGCTTTTGATATTTTCTTCTTTGAGGGCTTCATTTTGGGCTTCGAGGATTTGAGATGGTAATTTTGGATGAACGGTTAAGATTAATGCTCGAACTCGAAGGGGTTTGATTTGTTTCTTTCGAATCCTTTAAGGCTGATATCTTCCGACAACATTTGCCTTCTCTGCGGTAATGATAAAACCATGATTTCACAATCATAATCTCTGCACGTAGTAGTTCCTAACATCGGCGTTTGCCACATATTCCAATTCTTTTTAGATGAATATTTACATTTATGAAAATTCTGGGTTGTTATACCCTCTTCGTTCCTTCATTAGTTTCGTCTGCCGAAAGTACAGTTTTGATTCCGTTTTTGATGGCTTCATGAATCGTTGAGACTATGATTCCCATCCTTTGCATCATTGTTTTTTCTTTTCTTCTCTAACAAGCATAGCAGTTGAGGATTTTACGTCGGACCTTTACAATAACGAGTTAAGAGTTTCAGTTCTTGAGAGGGGGCATCTCCTATGTGATCTCTAATGGTAACTTCACCATGCCAAGAAACGTTTCTCCTAATGAACCCTACTATGAGGGGTCCTCAGGTTTCCACTTTAGGTTGGCTTTGATGGTGGGGATTATTCAGTTTCTCAGTCCCTGTTTCGAACCCGTCGGTGTCGGCGGATCTGCTCTGAGATGCCTCACGCGGCTGAGAGCGGGTCGCCGGTGCCGGCCGGGGGATGGGATGGGATACGGTTTTCGGGGGGCCTTCCCGCGGCGGCGAACAAGCCAACTCAGAACTGTACGTCGACAAGGGGTCCGACTGTTTGAATTAAAACAAAGCATTTCGATGGTCCCTGCGGATGCTAACGCAATGTGATTTCTGGCCCAGTGCCTCTGAATGTCATAAGTGAAGAAATTCACCAAAGAGCGGGTAAACGGCGGGATGTAACTAATGATCTCTTAGTAGCCAAATGCGCTCGTCATCTAATTAGTGTACGCGCATGAATAGGATTAACGAAGATTCCCACTGTCTCCTGTTACTATCAGCGAAACTCTGTTAGTCTCTAGGGGACTAGATGGCTCGCTCTAGCGAGGATGCAAGTCGTGCACGGAAAGGAATGTGAACTTCCACTATCCATGTATACTCGCCCCACCTTTCTTCCAAATATCTTTGCCTCTATAATGACTGGTGCGTTATTCACCTTTGCTACTGGAGGAAATATAATTTCCTTTCCTCCATAGTCTGTATTTTCTTGTGCGAGGATTTTTGCGATATGATCTTCTCGACTTACCATAAGTATGGGTGCTTCAGCGGGTGTGGTGCCTTTATCCTTTTTACTTTCTCCTCGTGGGGGTGTCGGATGACTTTGTTCTTTCCTTTCTTATTCCTTTCAGGAGGTGCGAAAGTTGTCCTGACTTTATAGCCTCTTGAATATAAGTTCTGAGGTGTCTACAATTATTGGTATCATGTCCGTAATCTTCATGGAAGTGACAGTACTTGGACATATCTCGTGATCGCTTACTTCCGAATATCTTTGGAGGTGGCTCGAAGCTTCTTGCAGCTTTCTCTGTAGCGAGAATTTCCTTTGGACATTTTGACAGACTAGGAAGCAAACCATGATTAGGTCCCTGGTAGGGGGAGAATCTGTCTTTGTTTTTCTGTCCTCTGTTATTATCCCAGGAACTTTTCTTTGACCTTTCAAAACTGTCTCTTCGATCGCTTGAGGCACCATTAGTGGCTACCTCTCTTGCTTCAACCCATGTGTAAGTCTTCTCCATTAGACCTTTGTAAGTGGATGGAAGGTCCGTGGAGAGATGTGTTAGGATTAAAAGCCTCTTGATGTTATTTAGAAGTTACTACTGCTAAGAAGAAGTTTAAGGACTTGTTAAGGTATTAGTTACTGCTGCTAAGTATAAATTAGTGCTGTTAGTAATCTTAATGAAAAATACGCTAAGTAGTTAGTACTGCTAGTTACTACTCCTAGTAATGTTAATACTGCTAGAGTAAGTTAGTACTGCTTGTGTAACTTAGTACTGCTGATGAAGATTGAAGAAAAAAAAAAAACTTCTTTCTAAGTAGTTAATGCTGCTTGTACACAGTTAGTGCTGTTGGTACAAAAGTTACTACTATTGGTGTGAAAGTTACAACTGCTTAAAGATTACAACTGCTGGAAGAGTTTATGCTGACAGAGAAGAGATCAAAGACTTATCAGAGAAAAGATAAAGATTGCTTATGTGATAAGTATGAGATATTTTTGTAAAAGATATGTATAAGTTATTTGTTTAGAAGATCATAATAACTTAGGAAAATATTGTAAGCCGGTTAGGACTCCTTGGTGTATAAAAGGAGGTCCTAGGGCATAGAGTTAGATATCTAGAAATCGTTTGTTTTGATATCAATATAGCTTCAAGGTTTTGTAACCCTAACACTATTAAGAGTGTTCGTATTATATTGAGGCTGAAAGATTGATAAACTGTTTGTTATTAATCTTATTTAAAACTGTTTCATTGAAATTCTTCTAAGTATCATTGACTAGATTCCACATAGTCTTTCATATTCACAATCAAAGTTTCTATCATAGTTGTTTTGGATTTATTCAATACAACTTAGGCTTATACAAGCTAAGTGAGATCTATTCTATTGGGATCAACAAGTGGTATCAGAGCTTGTGATAAGCTTTGAATAAGAAGAAACTTTACTACACACAAGATCTACTTTGTCAAGAAGCAATGGATTCTCAATCTACTCAAACCATCAAGCTACCTATACTCCAACCTTGTGAGTATGATCTCTGGAAGATTAGAATGGAGCAGTACCTATAGTGCATTGATTACACACTATGGGAAATCTCTTAGAAAAATTGGATATGCACTATAGTACAAAAACTATTGATGGTAAGAAGACCGTATCCCTCCTACAAGTGTTGAAGAGAACGGCATTTGAAGGAAGCGGGCAGAGTTGAAAGGCAAGTAAGCACTGTGTATGATGCCTTACCTAATGAGCATCAATTAAAGTTACAACTCATTACAAGGGATGCTTATAGAGCACTACTAATGCATGCTATGAGAACAGATTTGAGGTGGTAATACTGCTACAAAGAAAACTTAGAAAAATCTACTAAAGCAACAATATGAAAACTTTGCTGCATCCAGTACAGAAGTGATTGAGCAAACTTATGAAAGGCTTCAAAAGCTAATTAGTCAACTGGAGATGCATGGTGAAGTTATCCCTCAAGAGCATCAAATCAGAAGTTTCTTGAGAAGTTTTCACATGAATGGAATATCGCATATTTTGTATAGAGAACAAACAGAGATTGAGACATTGAGTTTGGGATAACCTCTTCAAACCACCTGAAGGCTTAGAATTAGGGTTAGGGGACATCTTGTATCAACAACAAAAACTCATACATGTAGCCTTTCTTTCTTTATTATAGCAGCACTAATAGTGCAATAGAGTAGTTAATACTGCTCTAGGGGTGTGTTGTGAATATGCTGCACCCGCCCCCCCCAGGGTGACTACTGGATAGCTCAACAACTAGTTGAAAATTTTTAGTGAGTTGTGACTTTCATTCATTCTTTGCTAGCCAACCAGTACTCCACAGCTAGATAATGAGATCTATAACAAAATAATCCTAATGATCTAGAAAAGAGAAGGATTTGAGGTGGAAATTGCTATGTGATTATGAGGGCAAGAAGAGATTCTTTCTACTTGAAGAAGATATGAGGAAAGTGGACATGTCCACCGACCCTCCCCCCAGAGAGTCTTGGGTTTAGATACTCGACGCGCCAGCATGCAGCTGGTTTGTGGCAGTAGTAGTGACACCTCGTAGACAGCGCAAGGTAGACTTGATTGAGAGAGGCCCTTGTTGGATCTACGTGGAGTGCAGAGGCACCTAGGCCTTGAACAAGCTTCAATCGATAAAAATTACTTACCTACGGAGCTCTCGGGCGACAATGATTAATACCACTACTTTTAGCGTTATTTTTCTTTGCTTACTACTCGTTGGTATTCAGTGAATCGGTATAGCGGGCACTGCCCTTCTTTTTTGGTACAAGGCTTCGCCTTTCAGGCGGGTCGATACCACGGCGGAAGACTCATTGGGTCAGGTGGGAGTAAAAATATATCAAAGATAGTTAGCAGAAAACAAGGAGCTCCTACCAGAATGGATTTGTGGCCAGGTTTATGGAAAACTATTTTTTAAAATGCCTTAGTGTCTCAGTGTGATGGATTTGGCTATGATTGGACTGACCAAGCATAAGAAGGTCCAACAAATTTTTGCTTTCATCATGGCTTATTTATCTTCAAGTGAGTTCAACTTCTTCTACAACTGCTGAGGATCTAATGACTCAAAGGTTCATCTTGTTCTAGAATGTGTAAAAGATCTAAAAGAACAAAATGAACAATTAGTTAAAGACTTAAGATTAGCTAGCGATTAGTAGTTGTCTCTTATAAAACTATGTTTAGAATCTATAGAAAGCTAGAATGTTTAGTCTTTAGAAAATGAGTTCTGTGTATGATCGGAAAGTTATATAAAAAACTCTTAAAAGTGAAATCTGTTTAAGAGATTTAGATTATTATAGAGCTTAAAGGACGTTAGAGTTGGTACAGAAGAAAAAGATGAGGTTCAACTTACAGTACAAAATTTTGAAAATTCATCAAAACTAAGTATAAAACTTCTAGACATATAGATAATGGATAAGTGTAAAACAAGATTAGGGTATAATGTTATCCCACCTCCCTATACTAGGAATTTTATGCCACCAAAATTTAGTTTATCCTAGTCTAGATGAATTTGTTGATGTGAATGAGTCTGTTAGTGAGTCTGTATTTGAAAAAGCCTACTGTTTGAGACCTAATAAACCTGATACTTCTAGGAAGAAAAAAGGCAGCCCCCATTATTGGGAGGATTGGGTATTTGAGTAGTGATGAAGAAAATGTGCCTAAGGTTAAAACAGTTGAGATGTTTAATAAACCTAGTTTTGCTAAGATAAACTTTGTTAAGTCTACCGAGCAAGTAAAATCTCCTAGGAAAACAGCAGTTGATAAAAATAGGCAAAACACACCTAGTCCTAGGGGAAACAAGAGAAACTGGAACCAACAGATGTCTCAAAAATTAGGAGAAGTGATTTTAATATGTTGAACAAAGCTTGTCAGTTGTTTTGTGGTAGTTTTGATAATTTGGAAAAATGTTTGAGAGATACTGGTATAAATAATGGAAGATTTGCAAAACCAGTTTGGACCAATGTTTAAAGGGTGAACAAACAGAATTTTTCTAAATTAATTCACCCCATTCCAAAAAGGAACATGGTTCCAAAAACAATCTTAACTAGGTCTGGCCTAATTTTACTTAATACTGCTAGACCAGTTAATACTGTTCAACCAAAAACAACAGTAAATAATGCAGGACCCATGCAAAATGTTATTAATAATACATATTCAATTACTAGAAGGCCTTTTAACAAAATAACAACAGCTAATAATAGTAATTTCACTAAAAAGGTTAATATTGTTAAGGGAACAAGGGTTAATACGCATAGGCCAAATGAGCTTGGAAGTTGCGAGGTCTATCATCACCTTTGTGACCTCCAGCTGTGTAGTTCTGCTCATAATAAACAGAGCCTAAGCATGTTGGGTTTGGAGACCAAGCACATAGGGTTTAGAAACATATCTCCATAACAAATGGGCTTTATCAATGTCCTCCTTAAAAGATATGAACTAGTATGATGTCACTCAAGCGCGTATCCAAGCCAGTAATTGCCTTGGCGGGGTAGTCCCACTGAAAGAAACCTAATTTTCCATTTTAAATCCATGTGTGAAAGTCCGCCATGTCCCGACTCACCGCCTATCTCCCTCGAACGCGTGTGTTCACGTGTGCTCCACGGTGCTTGTGCCAGTGGAGATGCCTCTAGGCACATGAAGGAAAACAGATCCTATCTTACAAACTTATGAAGAAATGATGGAGGATCATGTTATTTTTAGAGATAATTCTAAAGGGGGAAAAATTACAAGGAAGGTAAACGTAGGTGAAGTGTGGATGTCATAGTGAGTTATAGATGTTGAGAGAATGTGATTGTGTATTTTGTAAAAAAAAGGAACTAATTTATCTCCTTCCGTGGTGTCTCACAAATGTTGTGTGGACAAGAAAATTAGTTTCTTGTTTACTGTTACTTGAATGTGTTGTTCATGTCTCCAACTTTAAGTTAACTGATGTATGAAAGTCATGTTTTTTACGTAAAGTTCTAGTGAAAGGCATAACATGTACAGCGTTGACTTTAAAGAATGTTGTTCCTCAACGGAGGTACATCACATGTCTTTTATGCAAAAAGGGGGGGCCTAACCAGAAATAGAACTAATTCTTTGGCATAGGAGGCTTGGATATGTATAATTTCCAAAACAATGAATTAAACTGGTTTAAGGGGAAAAACTTGTATGTAAAGCGGTTTACTTCAAAAGTATTTTTGAAACTTAATCAAACAGTGTGTTGTCAGAGAAGGAATAGTTCAACACTAAAGGTCTTCTTGTAAGACCAAAACAGTCAGTTTAATTAGCCAACCATTACAAATGTTGCACATGGATGGTTTGGCCCAGCATTGTTATAGGAGTTAATGAAAAAGGTCTGATATCTGCCTAGAGTTGTCACAGATGATTTTTGTAGGTTTAGTTGGGTTTTCTTTTTACCTACTAAGGATGAAACTAGTTAAATCCTTAAAACATTCATAACAACCATAGAAAATCTAATAGACCTTAAGGTGAAAGTGATTAGATGTGACAATGGACTGAATTCAAGAATAGGGTCATGAATCAGTTCTGTGAAATGAAGGGTATTAAGAGGGAATTTAGTGTTGCTAGGACTCCACAACAAAATGGAGTAGCTGAAAGGAAAAATAGGACACTAATAAGGGATGCTAGAACTATGCTAGCTGATTCAAAATTGCCAACAACTTTCTGGGCTGAAGCAGTTAATACTGCTTGTTATATTCAAAATAGGGTGTTAGTTATCAAGCCTCACAACAAGACCCCTTATGAACTTTTTCTAGGTAGAAAACCTGCCTTAAGCTTCATGAGACCATTTGGGTGTCCTATTACAATCCTTAATATCATAGATCACCTAGGTAAATTTAATGGAAATGTTGATGAAGAGTTCTTTGTAGGATACTCTACCAATAGCAAAGCATTCAGAGTATTCAACAGTAGAAGAGAACCTGCATGTACAATTTAGTGAAAATACATCTAATATTGCAAGAAGTAGACCTAATTGGCTTTTTGATATAGATGCACTAACAAATTCTATAAACTATAAGCCATTTGTTGCAGGGAATCAGTCTAATAGTAATGCAAGTACAAAAGCATGTAATGATGCAGGTAAAGCTAGAACGGAGACAGTACCTGGAAAAGATTATATTTTGCTACCAATGTGGCCTGCTGATCCACTATTCTTTCAAAATTTAAACGAATCTCCTGATGCTGGAATCAAACCATCAGGGGAGAAAGAAAAGATGGATACTGAAGATCCAGAGAATGAAAATGAAGCTTCAGGGAAAGATAGTGAGGTTCCAAGTACAAAGGAGCTAAGAGAGGATCAAAGAGTTAATCAAGAGTTGGATGCTAGTATTAACAGCACTAACAATATTAATACTGCTAGTGATGGAAACAACACTAATAATGTTAATGCTGTTAGTTCAACTGTTAATGCTGCTGTCACAGAAGTTAATGTTGTTAATCCAAAAACAAGCATTAAACTTCCAAATGATCCAAATATGCCTGAATAGGAAGACATTGTTTATTCAGATGATGATGAAGATGTTGGTGCAGAGGCTGACATAAACAATTTAAATGCATTTATGCTTGTCAATCTTATTCCAACTACAAGAATACACAAAGATCATCCAGTTCACCAAATCATTGGAGACTTGAATTCAACACCTCAAACAAGAAGAATGACAAAGAATTTGAAAGAACATTGTTTGTTTAGTTCAGTTCAGCAAAGAATAAACCATAAAGACTTTCAAAATTGCTTGGTTGCTTTCTTTTTATCACAAGAAGAACCCAATAAGGTAATCCAAGCATTGAAGGATCCAAGTTAGATAGAAGCTATGCATGATGAACTTCTACAATTCAAATTACAAAAGGTTTGGACCCTGGTGGATTTACCAAATGGCAAAAGGGCCATAGGCACTAAATGGGTTTACAGGAACAAGAAGGATGAAAGAGGCATTGTGATAAAGAACAAAGCAAGATTGGTTGCTCAAGGGTACACATAAGAAGAAGGAATTGATTATGATGAGGTTTTTGCCCCTGTTGCTAGAATTGAAGCAATTAGGCTATTCTTAGCCTATGCCTCATTTAAAGACTTTGTGGTGTACTAGATGGATGTCAAGAGTGCTTTTCTTTATGGTAAGATTGATGCAGGCCCAAGTATTGAAGAACGGGCCATTTTATTTTCTGGAAGCCCGAGATCGTGTGAAGAAAGGCCCTTTATTCAAAAGGTCATAACTTGGGCTCAGATGATCCGTTTCAGGCCCAAGACCAGCCGTTACGGAAGTTTCGAGCCTTGAATCATCATATTTTAAAGGAGTTATTTACATTTTCGTGTTTTTTTTGAGAATTTTGAAACTTTGTTTTTGGCATAACTTTCGGCCCGTTTGTCTTTTAGGGCCCATTTCAGTTTCATTTTCTCCTATTTAAGTATTGTACTATGCCTTTGGCTATTCAGTTCCAAAATATATGAAAAGTTTATTTTTGGCAGTTTTGTCAAGAATTTTACCTAACTATCGGTATTCCTTTCGAATCAACGATAATTAGAAGAGTTGTTTCTGGGTATTCGTAGAATCCACAGATTCAATTAGTTATCCCGTTTATCACACTACATCATTATGTTGCCACCAGAAAGTCTTTTTCCTCACTCTGATTTATCCTATGACTACGTCGCTTACTTGCTATGCTTATACCTACCATATGATTAATC
>BQNB010097170.1:5372-25451 GCA_026074375.1 Tanacetum coccineum | reverse complement strand
TTACTAAATATAACAACAAAAATAATCTTTACATTAATTTAAACATACAGCTGGTATTAAGTACCTGGTGTCATGAAGAATCAAACCACAATGATGAATATAATGCAACACTTCGAGCCGCCAAACCATGTATTTACTAAAAGAAAACGTATACAACAAAATATTACTAATGTAACAGATGTGTTACTGATGACATCTTATAGCATCATTTATCCCATGTTATTAACCTATTTTGTATAGTTATTGCAAAGAATTGTTACTTAATCGTTTATATTTGAGAATTGCAGTAATTATGGAGTAATTGGTGAAAGATAGCAAAAAGCGCGCATTCTGGAGCTTAAATGAAGATATTTTGAAGATTACTATTCTGAAAACCAATACGCCGTATCCATCAAGGAAGATACAGCGTATCTGTGCCTGCACTCACCAAATACCACAGAGGAATAAGCTTAATACGCCGTATCCAGAGAGACTCAATACGCCGTATTCAAAGTATGGAATCAATGTAATATTCTCGAAGATATCAAGCGTGGTCCCTACTCCAAGAAATCCCTAATACGCCGTATCTAACTCTTGGATACGTCGTATCCAACCGACTTCTAGACCTTATAAATAGAAAACTCAAAAATGAGTTTTCAGTGTGCTAAATGATATTCTCGATACCTAAACCATAAAAGTCAATTTTCAAAGGAGAAAAAGAGCAGAAGAGGCCGAGCAACATTATCAATTCCATAGAAAACATCGTGTAATTCCATATACTTTAGTAATCGTTCAGTTTTTGGTATCATTCGTTAACTCGGTTAGTTTACCTTGGCTAAATAATTACTCTTGTATTTATTATGACATTTGAAGGCTAATACCTTTGGGTATTAGCCATTATTATGAAGATCTGAATGTTTGGTATTTGTTTATCTTGATTTCTTGATTTATCGTTGTATGCTTGTTTATGTTTATCAATTAATACGTGTTTACGCGCTTTTGTATGCGACCTATCATTCAACTGGTTTAGTGAAGCGGACCAAGTAGATCTAGAGTCTGGGGTAGCTCTTCATATAGTAATTTATACATCTAGAATAATAGTTACACAAATATTGTCCTTCTAAGTCTGTCTAGGATACGCTCCGGGCTTAACTAGTTAATTGGATATTGCCGATGGTTTATTGATCGTGTTGACTAGCAGGTGACCTAGATAATTCAACAAGTAACGTTCTGATTCTATTGGATAGTTGGACAAGTAGACTACTAGTGTATAAATTGCCATTAAGCGGTAAGTGGGTAAAGTCTCTATGAGCTAGGGTTTAACAAGATCACCATTGCTTTAATCCCTAAGATAGATTATAATCAGCAAATAAGGATGCTTTATGCAGATGCTTTAATTGTGACATAATTAATGTGTCTAGGTCTTAGGATGATGTAACGCCTAAGTCTTAAGAATGATATGCCGCCTCAAGAGAAGAAATCATTGCACTTAATAAACAAACCAACATTCTAATCGGATTAATAATGGTTAATACAGTTTTCTTATATAAGGCTCGACCGCTCTTTTATCCTTTGTTAATTAGCTCGCGTGGGTTAAAGTGCCTTGAATTGATTATAGTCACCAACCAAACCGTGCCAGTCTCTCAGGCTGAAAACCCCCTTTTCCCGTTAGAATTAGGAACTAGGACTGACATAGGTTTAGAATAGGATAGAATTAACATAGATTAGATAACCAAGATATTAACTGAATTGATAGATTTAACCTCGCTTCAAGTGTTCGACACCCTACTTACCACGAAACTACTACTGATCGGGTACACTGCCCGTTAAAGTGTTGTTTTTGGTTTAGTCGGCAAAATATAAATTTAAAACTTGAATCAATAAAATATACACCACACAACGACACATCAAGTTTTTGGCGTCGCTGTCGGGGAGTGAAAATGAATCTTGATTTTTATTTGATATTTTGGTTTTTAACATTAGACTTGATCTAACCCTTAGGATTAGTGTAATTTAGATTAGTGTATATTCTTGTATATTCTAAATTTTGTATATTTGTCTTTAATTGTTTGCTTGTATATATTTGTGTTTAATTGTTTGCATATTTAATTGTTTTTCTTAATACACTATTCTGGTCGATAGTTGAATACGGCGTATCCACTTCCATCGGATACGGCGTATCTAACTTTCTGTCCAATACAGCGTATTCATTCAACTGATTAATACGGCGTATCCACTTCTATTGGATATGGCGTATCGATCATCTGATAAAGTTCTTTTCCATTCTCGAAC
The DNA here is from genome assembly GCA_026074375.1 of Tanacetum coccineum. Lineage (NCBI taxonomy): Eukaryota > Viridiplantae > Streptophyta > Magnoliopsida > Asterales > Asteraceae > Tanacetum > Tanacetum coccineum. Next base: position 23,180 of record BQNB010097170.1, on the reverse strand, counting down.
TTAAAGCCCAAATATTTTTTATATACCTTTCTCTGTTGGTTCTACTGATAATTTTCTGGGTATTTTTCAGTAAGAATGACAAAGGTTATCAAAGGAGAGTTCGAGAAAATTAAGGATGTTAAGGTCGAAGATGTTTCACTCACTTGCGATACACCACTTGAGGTTTTCAACAAAGAATTCAATCGATTAAGCGGAATGGATGATGATTTATTCACATATGAAGTTGAAGTTGCTAACATCCCATGTCACTCAAATATGGATGATGATTTGGAGCATGAAGCTGATGATGACATGGGATATGATCCGTCTGATGTTGCATTTACTGAATGGTTGGGATCGAAGTTTTTCAACTACAAAACAATGGATCATTATACTATGAAAGCATTATGGATTTACTGGATCAGAGGAGATGATGAGGTTGAGCTCACAAATGAAGAATCTTATGATGATATAGATGAAGTTGTTGAAGTCTTTAGGATCGACACTACTCTATTTGATTATGAAACACCTATGTGCAAGGCATTCGAAGAATTTAACTATCTTTTGCAAATCGATCCAGACTTACTTACTAATGACATTGAGGGATTCAAGACCTATGAAGATTACAAGAATGATTGGATCTATGAATGGAACAAGGATATACCATGGGTCGATGAGAAGCCATGGACTAACAATGGAGTTTGGCCAAACCCACGCCAGTTAAACATACTTGCATGCCTTTCAACTATAAGACTGGATGTTCAGAATGGACAACATGTAGTTGGATGGATGATGGATACTGTAATAGAGGAAACTTACCAGGAACTTACATTATTGGAAACTAACTCCATTATCAAGATTACGAATGGTACGAGGCTCTGGAAGATAGTGAACTAAAAGACAATGCCTTAAAGAACAAAGCTATCATGGAAGGCTTGATCAGTGATGATGAATCAAGCAATGATTATTGGAAAAGATGGAAGAGTCATGAGATTTACAACCAAGATTATAATAAAGGGGAATATGAAAACGAAACTCATGAAGAAGGACATGAGTTATGTAGTATCAAAACTCACGAGGTACCGGTTTGCTAAATAAAAAGATACAAGATGATCAAATATTCGTTCAATGATGAAGAAGAATATGTTGCTGTAAAATAAGACAAATACAACGATCTTACAATTATCAAGAGTGAATAGGCATGACCGAGCGTTAACCAAAGAAATCTTTCGAATATGGAACGAAGGGTGGATGGTTTTACCGCAACCAATTGAGAAAACCTAAAGAAAAGTCTAACTCAAAGACATCACTGGTAAACAAAAGTTGTCTTCCCTGTGGAGACAACCCAAAAATTATTAATTTATCGAGTGCCCAGTCTTCCTAGACATCAATACGGCATATCCGCTCTATACCATACGGCGTATTGATTGTCTGGACGTTATCAGTCTTTACTATTTATTACACTTTAAAAACATTATTGTCAGATCTGAAATACGGCGGTATCCACCAAAACTGACCCATATTTTGTTTTGTTTAGTTTAAATTAACCGTATGTACCAAGATAGGAATACACATGTTCTTCCTATATTTTATACAGGACCTTGTGAAAGAAATATCGATGAATATTGGTGGAGAATTTAAATATCTGGAGATTTTGAAGTGTTGAAGTCTTGAAACTTCAAGGCGGCTGTTCAACATGAATTCTTGCTCATAAATGCAACTTGGAGAATCTATCGAGCAATTATCAGGGGACTTTCTCATTCTAATTCTTTTTAAATTCCCCTATTTAATGTTTTATGTATACAACGAGGATGTTGTATAATTCAAGTAGGGGGTGGAATTAGAATGTTTAATTGTCCTAATTTTCACACTAAAATGCTTAAATTATGCTCAAATTTAAAAAAATTTCAAGCATACTTTTGTGAAATTACATGTTACAAAACCCGCACACAATAACCCTTGTTAGATATTGTGAGGATTTAGCCTTTCCGTTTCTAAATATTTTACCCAAATTCCACAAAAATATGAGTGTGCCGGTGATGTAGTAGACTTTAGAACTTGGCTTGGTATATCTATTCGAGACCGCAATGATAAGTACTATGGATTTAGATGGAGTAACTTGTTTAAATTGGTAAATTTTAGGATTACACCCAAATCGCCTTTACATGTTGCTTATTAACTAAATACACCGGTTAGTTAACCTCCCGTTTAAACCCTTTTCCACTCTCATCTTTAGAGTGAAAGATCCACTAGAACAACCTGTAGAGCCAATCCTTTAGGAATTACACAAACTATTTGTTTCGTTACACCCTTACACCTTAACCTACCCTGTTAGATTAAGTTTAATTTACAGTTGCTAGTTGCTTAAAGTGTAAAGTTTGTATTTCCCGAGTCTTGTGTCATTTTCTATCTTTGGTGCGGTTGGAAATTTGCACATTGCAAAAGGGAATGTATATTAGTAGTCAAAACTCATGTGATTTTACTACCATCACAATTAATGGTGAATCCGAAGAACGAAGAATTATCAAAGAAATTATCCAGAATTATTATGATCGTGAAGATGGTGAAACTACACCAAGATTTGAAGTTTAGTAAAAAAAGAGAGAAAGAAAGTTTGAAGATAATCGTTTCACAAAGAGCATTACCGAAGGAATTACACGAAGGATCGATTATTCGTTGATACGTCTAAAAAATCAACGATGTAAAGTATTGTACAAAGTGGAAGATATCGCCACTTGCCTTGTAGAGTATGTAAAGTTTTGGGATGATTGGGAAGTTGACCGTTACGGGAACGCCAACTTAGGTTGTTGTTTTTGATCGATGATCAAGACGTTGTAAATAGTTGTGTCTTAATCATGGTAACGGTCGGGAAAAAAGTGTCTAGCAACTTGTATCTTAAGTCTTAATCTATTTGTTTCTTGATTTTTATTTAACAACAATTTACTTCCCTCTCACCTAATGATTAGCCGCTGGTTTTACGCGAATGAGGACTTGTTCGAGCGTGCATGTCTATTCCGTCGTTACGGCCATGTATGCATGTCTTAGCTGCCTCGTTGGTTTACGACTTTTGGTGAAAGTTAGAAGGTTCCTACCCTATATCATTCTTCATCCTAACCGTTGGTTAAATTCGAATGAGGATGTGATCGAACACACATGTCTATTCCGTTGTTACGGCCATGTATGTGTGCTTCAGCTGCCTTGTTGGAGTGGTACTTCTGGTGAAAGATTGTAGAATGATCAACCGTAAGCCTTTCCATACAAAAACCCATATTTACCTTTATAAACTTATTACTCCTTAGCTTTAGCGATGGAGATGTGTATCCTTGCCAAGCTTATGATAGAATACTCGTCATGACCGAGCAATTGAGCAAATTAGTTACATGTTACCACATAGATTAGTTGAGTGATTTGAGTGTTTTCATCTTCCTATTTCGTGAGGTGTTTGGTTGTGTACTTGTAATAGATCAAATAAGTGCTTTAACAGAAAATATCCTTAGGGATACATTTTTATAAACTTCTAAAGGCTACTTAAGGACAAGTAGGATTCAAGTGGGGGGAAATTCGATGACATCAAATAACGTCTATTTTATTGCATTATTTATCCTATGTTATTAACCCATTTTGTATAGTTATTGCAAAGAGTTGTTACTTAATCGTTTATATTTGACAATTGCAATAATTATAGAGTAATTGGTGAAACTTAGCAAAAGGCGCACATTCTAGAGCTTAAATGAAGATATTTTGAAGATTACTATTCTAAAGACCAATACGCCGTATCCATCAAAGAATATACAACGTATCCGTGCCTGCAGTCACCAAAGACCACAGAAGGATAAAGCTCAATACGTCGTATCCAGAAGACCAATACGCCGTATTGGAAATATGGAATGAATATAATATTACGGAAGATATCAAGCGTGGTCCCTACTCCAAGAAATCCCCAATACGCCTTATCCAATACTTGGATACGCCGTATCGAACCGACTTCCAGACCTTATAAATAGAAAACTCAAAAACGAGTTTTAAGTGTCCTAAATCATATTCTCGATACCTAAACCATAAAAGTTGGTTTTCAGAGGAGAAAATGAGCAGAAGAGGTCGAGCAAAGTTATCAATTCCATAGAAGACAACGTGTAATTCCATATACTTTAGTAATCGTTCAGTTTTTTGTATCATTCGTTAACTTGGTTAGTTTACCTTGGCTAAATAATTGATCTTGTATTTATTATGACGTTTGAAGGCTAATACCTTCGGGTATTAGCCATTATTATGAAGATCTGAATGTTTGGTATTTGTTTATCTCGCTTTCTTGATTTATCATTGTATGCTTGTTTATGTTTATCAATTTATACTTGTTTACGCGCTTTTGTATGCGACCTATCATTCAATTGTATCTAGTGACATGGACCAAGTAGATCTAGAGTCTGGGATAGCTCTCCGTATAGTAATTTATACATCTAGAACCATGGGATCACAAATATTGTCCTTCTAAGTCTGTGTCTAGGATACGCTTCGGGCTTAACTAGTTAATTGGATATTGCCAATGGTTTATTGATCGTGTTGACTAGCAGGTGACCTAGATAATTCAACAAGTAACGTTCTGATTCCATTGGATAGTTGGACAAGTGGACTACTAGTGTATAAATTGCCATTAAGCGGTGAGTGGGTAAAGTCTCTATGAGCAAAGGTTTAACAAGATCACCATTGCTTTAATCCCTAAGATAGATTATAATCAGCAAATAAGGATGTTTTATGCGGATGCTTTAATTGTGACAGAATTATTGTGTCTGGGTCTTAGGATGATGCAACGCCTAAGTCTTAAGAATGATATGCCACCTCGAGAGAAGAAATCATTGCACTTAATAAACAAACCAACTTTTTAATCGGATTAATAATGGTTAATACAGTTTTCTTATATTTGGCTCGACCGCTCTTTTATCTTTTGTTAATTAGCTTGCGTGGGTTAAAGTGCCTTGAATTGATTGTAGTCACCAACCAAACTGTGCCAGTCTCTCAGGCTGAAAACCCCCTTTTTCCGTTAGAATTAGGAATTAGGACTGACATAGGTTTAGAATAGAGTATAATTAACATAGATTAGATAACCAAGATATTAATTAAATTGATAGATTTAACCTCGCTTCAAGTGTTTGACACCCTACTTACCACGAAACTACTATCGATCGGGTACACTGCCCGTTAAAGTGTTGTTTTTGGTTTAGTCGGCAAAATATAAATTTAAAACTTGAATCAATAAAATATGCACCACACAACGACACATCAGCCATCATTCTAACTTGAATTATCGTTTGTCTAATAACCACTAACTAATGAAAATGGTGATATCTTTTAAAAAAAATAACGATAGCTCATTTTGTCAATATATCATACATATCTATATGTTTCTTTTGATGTTTTGTACTTGTCCATTGGCAAGTGAGCCCATGCCAAGTTACCTAATACTGATATTCTTAAGTTTTGCTTGAAAGCAATTCTATCTACTCATCAACACGTCCTGCTAACACAAACCAAAACATTCTACTAATAAAAAATCCTATAAAAAATTAAAGAAAAATGAAGATACAGCTAAATAGCAAATCCCGCCATTCCATTACTACGACTCCATATTTTCAACTCATTTTGAGGTATATAAAGGGTTTCAAATTCATCATTTCTTCTCTACTTGATCTTATAACAAAATCAACACACGTTGACAGTGATTGGCCTTAATATTGTCACCGCCGCTATCAATCCCGACGGCAGGACTGGTCCCCATACTCTTGGTAGTCTTCCACCACAACGATATCTTCTTATTGTCACCGGCACTCGCAACTACTAAATCTAATCACACAATTCATAACTCACAACATCAAATTAACTCAAAAACAAATAAAATGGATAAAATAAAGGATACTGACTTGTGTGATTCCATTTAACGGAATTAACTTGATAGATAAGGTGGCGGAGTGTGGGTTAAAATACATGGATTACTTGGATCCTTTGACACGTCGAATAGCTTCACGGTGTCTCCGCCGCTTGATGCGAGTAATGACGTTGATGGATCCGTGAAGTTCATTATTAGGGTTTTGAATGAGTGGATTTGATTTGAGTTTATAACAAATGAAATGATGAATTTGAAACCCTTTGTATACCTCATATGGAGAGAAGACATCAAAAGACTATTAATAATTGTAACCATTCATATTCATCTCCTTCGTTAGCAGTGGGGGGGTGGGGTGAAAGGGGGGGAGCGGGAGAGGGGGGTGAGGGGGGGAAAGGGGGTGAAGAAGGCGAGCAATGTAACATCTCGATTAGCCATGTTGATTGTAATACTATTTGACAGTCTATGATTACAAACTTGGAAGTCTGCACAGGTTCAATAAAAGATAAATATATATATATATATATATATATATATATATATATATATATATATATATATATAAGATTTAGGACTTTCTACAAAAATAAGTCTTAAAAAATTAAGACAAAAAATATTACTAATAATTGAATTGTATTGGTTACAACATAATAGCATAAGTTACAACATTTTAAAGCACATTTAATAGAAATAATGATATTAGTTAAAACACCTTTTTTAAGTTACAAAAACAAACTTCAATGTGATTAAAAATTTAGGTGTCTTTAAATCGATATTTGTATCAGTCATACACTATTCTTACAACCCATTTAAACCATATTGTAACAGCTCAAATCTACTTTATAAAAAGACTAAACAAAAACATACACAACACAAAATATTGCTCGCCAAAACTATTATCACTAAAAACATTATCACTTCAAACATTTGATTGAAAAATATTGATCGCCAAAAATTTTGATTACAGGGTACCCGTCGCTTCAACGCGCGGGTACCCTGCTAGGAGTTGAGATCAATGTAGACCCAAAGCTTAGTAAAGACCTAATGAACAAATCCTAACCTCTCATTTTTTTCATCAAAATAAAAAAAAACCCTCACTTTCCACATCTTTTTTAAAAATAAAATATCTTGCAAACGGTAAATCGTTAAACGACAAAAAATACACCATCGCGACGAGTATTTTTTTTATCTTTAGTAGACGGGCACTTCGATATACTTTCGACGAACTTTTTTTTCGATATTTTTTCAGTCACGTCTAAAAAAATCACATGTGATTTTTCTAGACGTAACTAAAAAAATAAAAAAAAAATTCGTCGAAAGTATATAAAAATGCCCCTCTATAGAAAGATGATTTAATTCTTATCGCGATGGTATGTTTCGTTTTGCGTAACGATGAACGATTTGTGAGATATTTAATTTTTTAAAAAGAGATGGAAAGTGAGTTTTTTTTTAATTTAATGAAAAAATGGATATAACTAACGCCTTCACTACTCTAATCCTAAGTCAAAGTAAATGAATTTTCATTTCTTGTTCACACGTAAGCATTTACATATTAAGATTATGCATATTTAAAGATGGCTTGGAGGGTCTTCAACCCGGGCCTCCCTAGGATAATGTTATAGGGCGAGGGAGCTTGAACCACAATGAACTTCATGGAGGTCCTCGTGCATAGGCCTCCGTTTCCAAAACACACCTCCAGCTCTATTTTTCCCAGCGGCTTTGATACTTCTCCGGCGAATCCTAGGGTCTCTCTTAACCTCACTTTTATTTTTGGGTCAAAGTTTTCAAAACAATGCTCGAACATCACCACGAACCTTCGTCCACATATACTCGTCTGACTAGGTATCCTTCTACTTCGGCCTCCACAATCAAAGGTTCCTCGTAAATATCGTCGGATGATATTGCCGGGAAAGATATAGGGACGTTCATCCATAACTCCGTTGCCTCCCTAACTTTTCGCTTCTTATATTTTACTGAGTTTACGCTGATCACATTGATTATCTTTGCTGGTTGAGGCTCATCTCGACCATGAGATCCCCTTCCCTTCTGCCTTACGTCTTTCACCAGGTGATTTAGCTTTCCCGATTCTAACGCGATTTCTAATTGCTTTCTTAGCTGGATGCAGTCATTCGTGTAGTGGCCTTTCTCTTGATGATAGTCGCAGTATCGATCAGCATTTCCTGACCTTAACGGATTTAACATGGGGCGAGGAACTGGAAGACGCAGTTGTGTCTCCGTGGCCAGAATTTCTTTCAGGCGTTTGGTCAGAGAATTAAGGGTGAGCACTGGTACAATTCTGTGGTTATATTCTCCCCTCGCTGGGGGATATGGGGCTCTGTCATCTCTTGCTCTGTTTGCATGATACACGACTCTCCCGGACGGGCATTCCGAAACGGCCGGGTGTCCCTTCCGTTGAACGAGAGAGACATTTTGCGGTGGATTTCCCCTGTTTCACCTTTGGGGAGCTCAGTGCTGGCATATGCCTCTTCGGATCGAACGAAATCGTCCAACCTTTCCATCATCTCGTTTACCGTTGTGGGAACCTTATCCAAAAAACGTTTGGCCAATTCTGGTGACTTAACTGAATCCATGAATGACGAGATTTTCATGACTTCCGGAACACCCATGATAAAACCCGTTTCCACCGTCCACCTCTCTTTGAATGCCGTTAACGACTCATTGGCCCTTCTTACGATCTTAGTAATTTCATGAGGCTCTTTGAAACACGCCCTCCTAACGGAGTATCTGGCGGCGAATGCATCTCTTAACTATGCCCATTCGTTAACGCTGTTGTGAGGGAGGCGTTCGAACCACCCTCTCGCCGATCCATCAAGTGTTTGTTGAAACATACGGCACCACACAAGCATGGGCCATTCCCCTGAGTTGGCAGCGCCGGCGAAGCGACTTAGGTGATCTTCTGGATCAGTGGTGCCATCATACAACTTGATGTTAGTGGGCATTTTGTATTCTGGACCAGCAAACTCTATGATTCGGCGGGTGAACGATGTTCTTCGAGCTTCCTTAAAAGGCTTTCTAAGGTCCTCGTCTACTACCTCTTTTCCTCTAGCGATGTTGTGATCATGTGTTTCTGTGTCTTCTATTTCGAAATCTAGACGAATGGGGTTGCCTTTTTTCTTCCGGTTGTGACTCTTTATTAGAGACTTGAGAGCAGATACGTGTCCTTCGATCTGCTCCTTTGTCAAAGGAGGGGGGTCTCTTCCCGGTCCTCTACATCTTCCGGACCTCCTCCCCCGACTGGACCTGGTCATCTGCTTCTTTGGTAGAAAAGATGTAAGGTCTCACGGATGGCGCCAATTTGTTTAAGTATTAACTCGCACTGGATAGGACAGGATGAATCCGAGCCAGTCACAATGAGAGTTCCTTGCGTACCTGCGAATAAGAAAGAAAGACGCGTTAGCCTCGCCCCGAGGGTGATCCCAGGACCAAGCTTAGGCGTGAGAGTAAGAATATGTTGGAGCTGGAGGGGCGTGAATAGTGTGTGTGTATGAGGATGCAATAAATGCTGGTCGAATAACAACCTGGGGGTATTTATATTACTCAAATCACTGTAGCGGCATATTGTTCCTGACACTTAGGAATTGGGTAAAGCGAGTTGGTCCTAGCTTTGTGTCAGGCGGCGGGGTTGCGTGAAAGACAACATCCCTTGAATCCCGGGATGGTGACATTCATATGAGTGCTTGCTATTGACCGTGAGTTCGAAGTGAAGCTCTAGCTCCTTGATCTTGGTGTTTTGTCTTTTCCCTGGTCTTCTCGAAGTGGTCCTTCCGGTATGATTGTGTTCCTCTCGGATTATGGTCCCTCCAGATATATACGCGGACACAGATTATCCAAAGTAACCGCCAATAATAATGAAATGAGAATGTAATGAAGCAAAGAACGCTAACAAGATTTATCTTTAATACGTGGAAAAGTCACCCAATGAAATAATGTATGTATAAACCATTTAAAAGCTGTTTTATATAACTAGATTAGTATTGGGAAAATATGAACTTTATGATCATATTTAGCGACTAACTAATTATAAAAACAAAGCTTTGTTTTTGGATGAAAAAGTGTTTCGGGTGAAACCAACCCGTACTAGAAGAGGTACCCATTCTAACAGTCGAGTAATATGGATATATATTAAGGTAAAGAGAAAAAACAAAGGATACCTCACTGACGATATTTTTGCCATGTGATGTCAGTTTCATACTTGTCAAGATCTCTAAAGTACAATTCCAAGTCTAGAAATGTCACTTTTGTCTATCAGCTTATGGGTCAATAAGTATTCAGGATCAAGGTAACCTTGCAAGATATGAAATTCTTCTAATGAATGATGTTGAGAAAACTAAGGGGGTGTTTGCCATTGCGTTATGGAGGTGCTTTTTAGATTATCACGTTTGCAAAACTCAAATAATTGTTTAATGGTGTTTGGTAAAGCATAAATAATAATCAATTATGTACGTTTTCAAAGCTTTATAACGTCATTTTGCAACTGCATGCCATCATATGCTTTTTGAAAACGCATTTTCATCTCTCCCATATAATTACCAATTTACCCTCAAGCATTTAATTGTTTTTGTCATCTTTTGAACTTATAGAATATTTAAGTCTTTTCTTTTTTGTCATTTCACTTAATTAAGTTACAAATAATCTAATTTACCAAACACTCATTGCGTTATCATACAACACAATCAAATCCAAACACTACATTTCAAAATCAAGTTTTGTAACAGCTGATTATCATCTGATTATTCATTTTCAAAACGAATAATCTGTTTTCAATAAGCAATCCCAAACACCCCTAAACAACTAAGTGATACTTTTTTATTTAGCAAAAATTTGACTATTCATATAAAGCCCGTCTTGACACCCTACCACAACTTACCCATTTTTACCCATTACCCAACCCGCCCATTTTGCCGCCTCTTCCAGCTAGCTTATGTCCTGATTCAAGTAAAGCAACAAGTTCGGTCCATACACCAAGGTTCCTCAGCTAGAAAGTAAGATGGAAAAAGACTTACGGCTAACAACGGTGGAAACATAGTTAGGACCGACTAAATAGTCGTCCCAAATTGTTCTTTGACACCTTTATTTTCTAATTATCGTACTACTTGAGTTGTTTGCTCTCATTAAAACTAAAAGCTCGGACGCTAGTATAAACATATGGATCATTTTCTGTACTTTGACTCTTGAAAAATGGTCTTCTTTTACTTCAGTTTTGGTGATGATTTTCTGAAAAGTAACAGCAAGTACGAGAGCTAGCTATGCTATATTCGGATTTCAGAAAAGAGAGCCCTGGCACAAGTGGTAGTGTGTCACCATTCTTTTACTTCAGTTTTGTATATTGTTCTTTTGACACCTTTATTTTCTAGTTATCGTGCTATTGACCTCAAAAAGTCAAATGTTTATCAATAAACTTACTGCGAACCTCTTCACAAAAGCTATCTTGTTGCACATTTTTCTTATTTATTTCCTCGTTATTGTTCTCTTATTTACAGGATGAGTACGAAGATTAGATCAAAAGACAGCAAGTACGAGAGTTGGCTATGCTAAATTCAGATTTCTGAAAAGAAAGTCCTGGCCCAAGTGGTAGTGTGTCGCCATTTCCCCCTATGGATCCACCCGAAATGGAACAATCATCTTTGCGTAACTATGTGTCCATTTCTATACGCACACATCCTCGTATGTTTTTGAAACATTATTGAAATGTTTAGGCCGACTCTTCTGACTAGCGAGAATCATATTCGATTTTTTGTTTTACGAGAAAAAAAGAAAAGAAAAATAGAATGATAGATCACTGGACGGAGTAAGGAATTTATTCATGTGATAATTGTTACACATCATGAGTTGATGCATTTACCATCCAATATTTTGCACTGGTTTTCAGCCTGCTATGGATGCTATTGAACTATGTGACATTCGTTACTATTGGATGTTAATTAACAAGCCAGTCTCTAATGATCATGGTTGGGTTGTGGAAGTACAGGGTCATTTGCATATTGCCAGCTCATACCAAGCACAATCCCCTGATTTGTTCATGTGCACTACTGAAACTGGCAAGTACAGCTACTTAAGTCCATGTAAACCAATTTACGAGGTAGATTACTGTTCGGACTTCAGTGAACTTCAATTTACGAGGTAGATTACGGGTCGCTACTGTTAGGATAAACCCCAAAATAACCCAAAAACGCCTTCATATATAGAATTATAGACCAGATAAAAAATTTGGCACAACAAAAAACTGATTCTGTAATTATAAGCTTTCCAAATAAAAAGTGAAATATATAAAGCACCAAATAATAAGAGTCAAATTATGACAGACCATGGACATTTCCCATGGCCAAAGAACATGACAATACACACTTCCATACTAGACACACACACAAAACTAAGACTGATAGAACAACAAAGAAAACACCTCTGAATACACCAGTACCAGTAACGGACCATATCAACAGCTTGACAGAATCCATACAAGTAATCAAGACCATATCCCAAAGAAACAAAACTCAGTCAATTCAGAATCAAACCTAAACACAATCACTAGGACCAGGAAACTATCCATATAGAGCTACTATAAACACCGCAGAAACAAAAACTCTTAAAGAAGGTTGCCTAATCTTTCAAAGTACACAATCTCCGAGGATCAAACAATGCTGACTTCAACACCAAGATACATAGCCATCCGTCCCTAACTGACCCAAACATCCAAACATTCCCTGAGTTTGTGGTAACATAGCAAAAGCTCATTAATCAGACATCAAATCTCAGAAACACTGCAAGCTCCTCTCAAAACTCATTCAAGATCAAAAAATAGCAAATTCAGCCACTAGGACCAAGAAACTATCCTTATGTAGCTACTATCATTAACTACAAGAATCAACATACACGAAATGAATGTTACCTATTCTTTCAAGATACACAATCACAAGGGAATGAGATCCAAGCAGAAATGAGTTTGACACCTAGATACATAGCCATCTGACCCACACAATCCAAACTTTGGATGGTTTAATCGAGACATTGTATATTTTGCCTCGCAACATGCTAGACATCTAAAAGGCTTATTCATCATTAATTACACAAGCAATAAGACATCTATAAAGGACATTCCCCGTTCTCAATAAACCATTAAAGACAAGGAGCGAAGTAACACTATCCATGGAATAATAGAAATCACATTAACTTGATAATACCGATTTGAAGAAAAAGTAGCATATACTGCATCTACGATTGCATAAGATTTCATGACATTAGTTTACAACATTAGTGATAAAAAAAACTAAAATAGATAAAAGTGATAATTCCACACTTAGCTACAAAATAGGCCCCTTGTACTTTGTAATCCACAGTCACACCTTAAAATGTGGCCTTCATCACTTTGATCAACTATCATCAGAATAAATATGTAAATCCGAGTGATCAAGCAAAAGTAGCGATTCCTTGTAAGAGCCCATGCTGAATGAGCTCTCCACTCCAGAAATCCCAAGAAGATTCTTGATTTGTTGTGAGTACGGGTCGTAAACATTAAGTGTGGTAGTCGTAAACCTTACGCCCTCGTTTCGAATTACAAATATAGTTTCACCACTCTTACTAAACCCCAAAATTTTACTTACATGTGCCCCAATTGTGAACAGCTTTCTAAAAGACGAATCCTTCTCCATCATCCATACACCACAGCAATAACAAAGTGCTCCCTCAGCATTAATGTCACCATACACAACAAGAGACCCCCTTAGCTTAGAAACTGAGACACCCATCACACCACGAAAGAACAATTCGTTTGTTAAGCTATCCGGTAGGTCTACCACTTTAAACTCCTTGGTAATCAAATCAAATGACACAACCATTAGATTTCTGGTAAATTCACCATCATTAGCAAAAGTCGTTTCACAAGCACCCCAGTAAATGAACCTATCTATAACAACCTGAGTTGGCGAATTAAGTTTAATCGACTGACGAGGCAAATTACAACTTGGAACCATATTCCAAACCCCCGAACTCAATGTAAAAACTTCAACACGGCAAGCCATTTTATATGGATGTACAAACTTCACAACGGTAGGATCTCTAGTAACAGGACAAACCCCGAAACCAATATAAGTCTCTAGCGACAGGACAGAAATACCAACTGACTTTTGGATTGAAGGGTTCCATAAAACAATCATCGCATTGTCATTACCTGAATTGAAAGCTAACAAACACAGCAATCCATGACTCGCGCCAACAACGAATGAAGCAGGATATTGTTTAAGCAAAGGAGACACAGCAAACTCTTTTTGTTGTACCTTAAAAGTTTCAATATCATCATCTACTAAATGAATGTACTTAGACGTGTTCTCCAAACCAGATTTGCACCTTAGAATACGACTATGTGGCTGCGTATGGCGGGCGCCATAACCTTTGATAAAGTGAGAGCTGTCAATGAAAGATTTCCATTGTTTGGAAACAGACCTGAACTGAACCAATGACTTGACATTAGAAACCTTTTTGATAATTTCCATTTGGATTTCAAATGGGATATTGTCTGACATTCTTTTATAGGGTTTATGTTGAGTTTTGAAAAAGGTTGAAACGATGAAAACTGAAAAGTGGGTATTGGAGAGGAGGTGATTTTGGATCTGGGTTTTGAAGGCCGTCGTGTGCCGTCGTGATACACGGGAGATGTGGTGGTGTGTGTTGTGTAGTTGGAGATGAAGATACTTGAAATGAAAATTAGGAAATTTGGGGGTCCAAGTTACTTTTGAGTGTTTGGGCTTTTGATATCTGAATTGGGTATGGACCGGGTAAAAACCCATATTCATGTCAGCACCAATACAACTATTTAGTTTTTTATTCTTTAAAACAGGGTCTTGATTGGTTCGGTTATTAGGTTGTTCGGTTAAAAAATCTTTATATAGAAATATATATAAAAGATATACGTATTTATATAAATTCGTTTTTCGGTTCAGATTGTTAAACCCATATCCAACCCGAAAACCGAAATTGTAGTTCAGTTTCAGTTTCCGGTTTATTCGGGTTTTTATGTTTTTCTACTTTAAAATTATACTCGAGAATAAGTACCCCGGTTTTCTACACCTAGGTCACTCAGAGATTCTTCTCTACTTTATAATTATACTCGAGAATAGCAGTTCTATTCAGAGAACAAGTTGAGGAACGACTAATTATTATAAACCAATGTTTGAGTCTTTTAATTACATGTAGAGAATGCAAAAGTAACAACCAAACTTATAATTACATTTTCTAAAAAATGAGATTGTGATAGAAATTGTCACATTGTCTTAGCAGTCATAACAGTACCGCCACCAAAAATTGCAGACTTTTCCTATAGCAACAGTCGTTTGACAAAATCATGTATATAGAATGCACGTTAATTGTTTGATCCGCGCCACCAACGAGTATTTCATTGTCAAAATATGAATATCTTAATAGTCTAGAAACGCAAGACTCGTGCTTCTGATCATCCAAACCTGAGGAAAATGTACTAAAACCATTTGATCCATAAATCAAACTTAAACTTAAACAGATGGCTTGCAGAAATCAGGCATTTAGAAATGGAGTAATCAATTCTAGTGTCCAAGCTCCAAAGTAGACAATGGCTGCAGAACTCAAGCATTCAGTTGTGAGGCTTCGTCTCTCACTTTACCTTTGGAAACTATATTGTCGTCTCCTTGTTGTTTTTCAGCCTTCTTATGTGCCCGAATCATGACTCGTATTGCACGTGCACGCAATTCACAAACTTAACAAGGTGGCATCAAATATGGCTCAAGTGGCTTGTCACCAAATAGGTGCTCGCTGTCTGAGAATATTCTCAGCTTATGATATTTGTCCTGTGTGGATGAATTAGCTGTTAATGATTGATGTTGACTTAAAAATGTGGCGCCGCTACTTGCTGGGTCATAACCTTCATGAATTTACGGATCAGATGAGCCTTAAACATTTGTTAACACAGATGATCCAATTTCTGAGTAATACAAGTGGGCTAGTAAGCTATTGGGCTACTACTTTGAAGTACATTACAAAGCCGGTAAAGAAAATCGTGTAGTAGATACCCTAAGTCCTATCGGAGAATCACAACTTCTGTCATTGTCAACTACAATATTTTTGTGGCTTCAAGAATTACGTGGGTACTACACCGACACCAAGGAATGTCGTGAGTTTCTATTGCGGGTTGCTCAACATGTTGATGCTCTTCCGGGCCACCACATACATGACGGATTAGTCTACATTCATGATCGCCTTTTTATACCCGATATACCCTCTATAGGACTTAAGCTTCTAAATGAATTTCATTCCACTACTATTAGTGGACATTCTGGCATTACAGAAACCATAAAACGTATTAGTGGGTCATTTGCATGGCCTCGTTTGCGTAAGGATATAACCCGCTTTATCCGTGAAACAAACATAATATTTCAAACAAAAACCATATGGACTCTTACAAGCCTTGCCAATTCCAAACCAAGTCTGGGAAGAAATCTCAATGGGCTTATCACAAATTTACCCACTTCAAATGGAAAATGAGCTATTTGGGTCATAACTGATCGACTCACCAAATTTGCACACTTCATAGCCTTACCACCCCCACTACACCACAACCTCACTTGTACCTTGTTTCTCTATCATCTATCGTTTGCACGAGCTACCAAAATCTATATTGTCTGATGGAGATCCTATATTTCTTAGTCGGTTTTGGAAAGAGTTGTTCGGTATGATCAGTACAAAACTTCTTCAATCAAGTGCATACCATCCACAAACGAATGGATAGACAAACGGAAGCTGTTAATCATTTTTTGGAATCATTTGTGTGTTGTTTTGCATGTGATGAACCTTACAATTGGAGCAGGTATATTTATTTAGCTGAGTTATGGTACAACACGAGCTATCACAATGCCATTGAAATGACTCCATTCCAAGCTCTTTATGGGCGTCCATCACGATCACTTCCCCATTATACATTAGGTAGCTCGAAGTGGCCTCGATTGATGCCACACTTGTGAAACATGAACGTGTAAATTATCTTCTTAAGGACGCTTTGACTAAAACTCGCCAACGCATGACAGACCAAGCAAACAAACATAAAGTGGACAAAGATTTTGAAGTGGGAGAATTGGTGTATTTCTGTTTGCGGGTTCATAAACTCAGCAGGCGTTTTTAGCCCTTCAAGGTACTCGAGAAAATCGGGAAAGTATCTTGTCTTGTTGTAAATGTACATTCAAACATCAACACACTTAATTGGTATTAATTAGCGTATGTCAAAATCTAAAAAAACTGGCCTCTTGACAAATTCAATGTTGGATGTGCTGCATAATGTAATAAGAATCTTAAGACTCGATGTATACAAGTTTATTTATATACTATATATATATAATGGGTGTAGGGGTGTAAAAAAAACCGAGGAACCAAAAAAACCATACCGGAACCGTACAAGAACCGAACCCTATATTAGAACCATAGTCCGGTACTTGGTTCCTAAAATTCCAAATTTTTGGTTCTCGGGACGGTTCGGGACGAAACAAGCCGGTTCCGGTACTTTCCCAAAAAAGAACCATTTTTTTGAAAATATGAGTTTTTATAGGGTTTGTGTTAGAAATTATGTTAATTCGAATTGTTAGTCAATGTTATGTTAGGGTCAAATAAATGTGGAGAGTTAGTGGTTGATATGGCCTCTAATATCCTCCTGGTTTCTAGCATACTGGGTCAAGTTGTTGAGTCTTTTTAGCACTCTTAGTTTACTTTCCGTTGTAACTATGGCCTATTTAAGAGGTCTTCGTATGCTAATAAAGATCATCTGTTGATCAGCAATATCAACTCATTTACACCATTCTTTACTTTATATTATTCCAACAATTGTGGTATCAGAGCCCCCAGGTTGGTTCTATACTGGGCATTACTTTCTTTGCAAGCATACGATTATGGCATCCAACCCTAATTCTCTCAATGTTTCA
>BQNB010097169.1:0-25451 GCA_026074375.1 Tanacetum coccineum | reverse complement strand
AGTCTCTCACGTATGTGCTTGTGATTACATAAGTACTATACAACTACAAAGGCTAGAAGATCTATCTAGTACCAGATCCTAACACATAGTGTAAAAATCTTCAATCAATTCTCAACATCAACAACAAGTTTCACCATATCAATCTTAACAGTATGGATCACCTTATCAGTCTCAACAATACTCAACTCATCAATCATCAACACCTCTTTCAACCACTTATCCATCCAACGATTATCAATCATCCATTCACCACAACGTTTATTCTCTATCATCATCCATCCCTCAATTGGAATATGCTCCCACAGTTAACCAACAACCTGAATTTTCCCAACCAGACTCGGATCTATTTGTTCCAGTGTTCCAGAAAGGTGATGATCCCATTAATGCCATCAATCACATGATGTCTTTCTTAACTGCTATTGTCACTTCCCGTTATCCTACTACCAATAACCAGTTGAGGAATTCATCAAACCCTAGACAACAAGCTACCATTAATGATGGGAGAGTGACCTTACAACCAATTCAGGGGAGACAAACCTCTTTTGCTATGGGTACGACTAGGACCTACACTCCAGGAGCAAGTGGAAGCAATTTTGGGAAACAAAGGACTGTTATTTTTTACAACTGCAAAGGGGAAGGTCACATGTCCAAGCAATGCACTAAACCAAAGAGGAAACGGGATGATTCATGGTTTAAGGATAAAGTTTTGTTGGTACAAGCTCAAGCAAGTGGTCAAATTCTACATGAGGAGGAACTAGCATTTTTGGCAGATCCAGGAATTGCAGAAGGTCAAGCCACACAGACTGTCATTACTCACAATGCTGCTTATTAAGCTGATGATTTGGATGCATATGACTCTGATTGTGATGAACTCAACACTACCAAAGTTGCTCTCATGGAAAATCTATCTCATTATGGTTCAGATGCTCTTGCTGATGTACACAATCATGATAATGTGAATAATAATATGATTAATCAAGCTGTGCAGGTGATGTCGTCTTCTGAACAGTAAAATGTTGTGAATCATTCAGAGACTGAAATAAACAGTGATAGCAATATCATTCCTTATTCTCAGTATGTGATTGAATCACAACAGGCAGCTGTTTAAAATTCTAACTCTTTTGCACAACAAGATGCACTGATATTATCTGTGATTGAACAACTGAAAACCCAAGTAGTTAATTGTACCAAGATAAATCTAGACAATAAAAGTGTCAATGATACTTTAACTGCTGAGCTTAAAAGATATAAAGAACAAGTCAAAGTTTTAAAAGAAGGACAAAATGTTGATTTAAGGAGTAATGATACCTCAGACATCATGTGCACAGTTCATGTAAAGATTTGATTTCCTTAAACAAACTCTTTCAGATCTTTAATGAAAAGGAATCTTTAGCATAACAAAATAGAAAACCCTTCATCCCAAAAACATTTCACTTCATTAATTCATATCGGTTATTTCTAATAAAGGATGTTGGAGCTACGGATGGAGGGAAATGCGATATAACAACTAGAAATTTTCATCAACACCTATTTTACTATAATCACAATTGTTCATACGAGGATACTTTTTTCGCTTATTACATTACTTGCTTGTCAATATTCATTAAGCAAGGGTAAAACTTGCTATATCTAAAGTAGACAAGACTCACACAACTATCTTGGCCATTCTGTCTTCATGATGTCAGCAAAACATCACAAATGTCAAGTCAATATCATCGTACCTTATTACCAAAGTACATTATTACTATAATGTACCATTCGCCAAGAATATCAAAATGGGCTTGAACCGTTATCGTATACCTCTAAAACTATTTCCCTGAAGGATTAATCTCTAAAGTGAATGTAACAAGCTACTAAAGAATATATACAAGTAATTATATACATTTCAATTGAAATTATAAACGTCCCTCCAAGTCAAGTATAAGTTTTCAAAGCACAAGTACAAGTCATTAAGATATGACAATCTAAAATAGCCAATTTTACCTCAAGGTTTATTCACCATACTCTGTGCGAGCAACTACACTCAATATTACAATATGTAAACCCTAATTTATTCTAATCATAAACTTTCATTCACAGTTTTTAATTTAAAACCTAATTCAAAAACTCAAAAAACCCTAACCCGAGCTAAATACTACACTATGACCCGTTTCTATGTTTTTTATCCATTGTAAACCTAAACCAATACTCAAATAAGTTGTAATAACTTAATTTACAACATTCTCAATCATATAAAATTCGCTTCATTTGGCATCAGTTTACTTCATCTATAGCAATTTGAATCCGGGGAAACCCTAAACGTACCTAAATGGATCATTCGACTCGTTTACTCGTTTTTAACCATTTCAATCTTGAACAACCAATCAAATACCATTGTAAACTCATAATATGAGTTTACAATTCATTATCCATCTTTGTCTTGACAATGTACGCAAGTTAGAAAGCTAGAAAACCCTAATGATCAATATATACCTAATCCGACCGCGGCTGGTTTTATTTTCATTTCGACCCATTTAGCTTAAAACCACTAAATGCTAAATCACATTAGTAACTAAATTTTATACTGCCTAAGGATCAATTATTTATATCAACCTTGATCCATTATACACAAATTATAAGCCAAGAAAAGTCAAAGAAACCCTAATGAGCCCTATGTGAACCCGCGACCTTATTGATTCAATTTTGACCCATTTTAAACCAAACCACTTGCTAACTTTTGTTAATACTTCTTAATACAAACCATGAGAACATGTTTTAAACATTCCTTGATCAATGCCCACAAAATATTGGCCAAGAACTTGAATTCGAGCCCTATGATACCAAAACAGACCCGCGGTTGGTCTTGGTTCATTTTTACCCATTAAAACTCAACCCGTGTCAAAGTACCTCATGACCAGTACTAGCACCTCTTAAATAGCTACTTTACCCACCTACTTAAGCCTTCCCATGGCCAAAATCAAAGCCACATCTCTTCCTTTTTAACCACAATAGCCGCGGCATGCTTCCATGGTGTCCAACACCTTCACTCTACATCCTAGACCACCACAACTCCTTTCATAGCCTCAACACATCATATCTGCTCTTACACAATGTCTTGATCAGATCATAGAAGTTACTTAGCCCTCTTTGAGTTCTCATTCAACTAATAAATTGAAGCATAAAACTCTTTCATTTCTACTCATCCCCCACTTCCTTCCTCCTATAACCCATTCATAGCAGCATAATACTTTGCAATTATGAATTCTAAGAGATATTAACGAAGTCCCAAGAACAGAAGTGAAGCAAAAAAAACCAAGAAAAGAAGCCCGGGAGTCGTTATTCTAGGCGTACGAAGCTAAAAGTCCCGATTTTGACCCGTTTCCAAGCTATAATCTCAAACCCAGGTTCTGGATGTTCTACTTCTGCTCCTACACCTTTATAATGTTCATATGATCCTACATAAACTCTTTTTAAAGTTTCATAACTCAATTCATGCTCATTTTCCATTTTGATCCAAAACTGTACACCCGAAACCCTAATTTCGCGTTTTTCTTAAAACTAAATGTTATAATGGTTAAATATTGTTATAATCTATCCTAGCATGCTTAAATAATGTTAAAATAACCACTTTATTGATTAATGAAGGAATTTGAACTTAAAACACACGCGTTTACGTTTTGAAACCCTAATTTGACCCGTTTTGCTTCCTAGCTTAACGAATTGTTATTCTAAACTTTCATTGCGTTAAATCTTCATATTTTAGTTTATTATAACTTATAAATGTCTATTGAAATGTTAAAATAAGCTTGCATGGCAATTTGGACATGTTTTGTAAATATTATCCATGCAAGGGGTATATATCGTAACTTTTGGAAACTTATAACTAAAAGGGCTGAATATGTCATTTTATCAAAGTTATAACTATAGGGATCTAATATGTCACTTTCCAAAGTACAAGGTTTACTGTTATGTATTTTAAACTTGAAAGGAACAAAACTCGTAAAGTGCAAACTCCGAGGGTATATTTCGCCACTTTTCAAACTCAAGGGTCTAAAATATAAACATTTTGAAAAGAAAAAGTATAAAAAACAATGTTTAAACCTTACAAGGACATTAACTTTAATTAATGCTTTCTCGCGGCTTTAACATTTCCAGATATTGATCAAAATGCTTAAAACCGATTATATCATATCACAATACTAGGGAGCTTCATATTAAGGAGTTTCATCTTGGTATTATGTTCTGACTGAGTTGTTGGGTTTACGATTTAAAGTGCCCTAGCTCCTCAAACGTTTACTGAATGACTTCTGAATTATGATGGCCCGAACAGTGATACAATAATTCCAAACTTTTCAATCAAACTCATAACTCTTAAAACTAAAGTTCTAGAGTACAATCTCCTAGGACTCAACATATTTTACTCAGGTTGCGTGAAGTTGGCTGTTTATTATCATTTTACTATATCAACATTTCCCGGTTAAGATTGTGATAAGATCGTCAGTTTTTATTTCAGAATATTTATTACAACTACCTACCAGGTGAGTTCATAGCCTCGCCTTTCAATCTTTTGAATGTTTTATAAACCCGCGAGGGGGATACATGCTTGTTACAAACTCTTTTATATACTCATTTACTATAACATTGTGGCTTGTGAGTTCTTTTCAAAGGGCTTAATGAATTCATAACCCCATATTTCAATCTTTTGAATACTTTATAAACCTGTGATACCTGATATAAACCATGAATGCAAGTGTTTTCTTAATGTTATGCTATCTATGATATATTATTGCCTAAGTAGCTTCAGTTGCCTTATTTCCATATCATGAATTCATATTTACTTGCATTGCGATATTGTGCAATCGCGAATATTAAAATAGTATCTATTGGGGGTGACTGCTCCCGTTGGTATACCCATGCTTGGGGTAACCAAACGCACTATATTTGTCCTAATAGGTAACTTTGGCAAGTTACCTTTTCCCAAAGGGACATTGTCCTTAACCAATATCACTATTGGTGATTCCCTAGATAATCGTATTGATGTCATGAGCTTAGGTACAATAATAATGTTACCCTGATTTTCATGAAAAATTTGGTATTCGTTACAAGATTATTCCCTTATATGACTTGCTCATTCAACCTATGATTATAATTCAATGTTTTCCCATGATATTACAGTTCTTCATGTATTAAATGTTTCTCCATGATAATTATCTAGTAATTCCAATATTTCCATATAACACTTGTATTCAACTTTTACATTTCAAACCTATGGAATTTCACTCACCTCTGTGTTGACCCTTTATTATGGCATGTTTATCTCAGGTATATTAAGCAACTTACGTCCGGAGTGGCATGGACTAAAGATGGCTAAAACCTATTATCATTCACATTGTATGTAACTAGATTTTGGGACCTACCTTTGTAAAACTTTGATTTGAAATGAATGATAACGTATCTTTTGAACAAACGTCTCTTTTGGGTCGTTTTCTATGATTATGATTGTTGTTTCCATGAAGTAATACCCCAGATTAGCTTCCGCTGCTACATGTAAAAATGGGGGTGTTACATGTGAAGTCCAGTACTAACCAAGTACAAGGATCACGAGATGACAGTGGAAAGCGAAGAGGAGTTCGAGGAAGAAACTGAAGAAGAAATCGAAGAAGAAGAAGAAGATAGCCAAGAACACTTTGACACTTTCCCTACTATGAAAGAATTAAGGTATCACGAATGGCTCTTGAAAAACCCTCGACCCTATGGGTAAAGGCCAAGATTAGGACTGAGAACTTGAATAACGTTAAATTTTCTTGCATGATTGGCCACTTCGACAAAAAGTAAGTCTAGTTCTAGATAGTGGATGAGATAGAAATCACCAATCAAAGTAATGTCTAGGCTTTTCATTATTTGGGAATCATGAGCTAAAGTTGGGAGACAAAAGGAGGCAACCATCAAACCCTAAGAAAATTTGCAATTTTGTAGGGAGAGTTAAGGGGTTAAAAGTTTTTATTGGGAACTTCACTTACAAATGTGACTTCATGGTGCTTGAGGATACTAGATCATGACCTAGGGTCAGTTGTATTCGGAAAACCATTCGTGGAAGCAACTAGGCTCGTTTATGACAGGGAGGAAGGAACAATCGCGTTTGAAAAAGATAAGGAAAAGATTATGTTTAAAATGCCCCACAAGATGGAAATGTTCAAACACATAGACTTTACGGATGTAAAAACCGATCGCATACCTTCTTTTGTCATAGAAAGTGACTATGACGACAGTAAAAAACCCTCTACTCTGATAGCTTAGATTTGGGACCCGAATACAAGCATGATGAAAATGTATGCAGAGCCATTCGGAACTTGATAGCCATGAAGGCCAAAAGAAATAAAGGAGAAGTCACGTAAGAGCATGTGACTTCGAGTCTAGCTACAAGACTCATAAATAAAGAAAAGCCTTTCTTGGGAGGCAACCCAATGTTTATTTTTATCGCATATTGGAGTGTCTTGGGTTTTAATTCTTCTCGTTTATTCTTTTATGTTTGAATTCATCATTTTATAATCATGCTTTGTTTGTTATTAACCTCGTCTTAATTTCAATCAAAGGTATTTTGCAACAAAATAAGTGTAGGGGAAAATATTGGTTTTTAAGAACCAATTCAAACATATTAAATAAATTGTTTAGATTAATTCACGTCAGTTTCGAGTCATATGATTGTATTGACTAATCTTAGGTTTCATCTTGTAATTCATATAGAAAATAACTTATATAATCGCGTGCAAGAAGTTTTTCAAAGAAAATGAAAATAAAATTCTCTCAGAGGCTAGAGACGGCGACAGGATTTATCCTGATGGCGTCGTCAGCCCAACTACAAGAAATTCGAAAATTTTCAAGTATCTTTGAAAAATAATTTGCACAACATTTGAAATTTGTAATTCTTTTATAATCCTGCAAAAACCTATGATTACATCATTACTCTCATCCTATCTTTAATGCTTTCATAGAGTTCAAACCCTAAACTCTTCATTGTATTTAGTTCTATCTCTCGATTATGTGCTTGGTGTATTTGTCTTTGTCTTTGATTACATGTTATATTTGATAAGAAGAAGCTTGGAAGTTCTTAGGAAGTTTCATTAGAAGATTCTTAGAGGACGATTTAACCAGTTATCGTATGTTTCTTCTCCATTATTGAGCAAACCAAGGGAGTACTAGTTTCTTTTACTTGTTTTCTTTTCCCTTTATTCGTTTTTACGGGTACTTCTATAGAACATTGGGGACAATGTTCAACTTAAGTGTAGGGAGAAAATAAGGCTTAGAAACTATTCCTTCAATTGTCATTTGCTTATTCCTTAAAATGATGGGTAATATATCGAAAACATAGCTTAAAAGGTCATTTTGACCCAAATTTAATTGTTTTTTATGAGCTATACCAATGATATTGAGTATTAATAGCGTTTCATGGATAGGAATGTATATGACTAGCACACAAAAACCCTTAAAATTCCACCCAAAAAATGCATGGTTCGCCTTTAGATCTTTAGGAATTTAGGTATCCATTTTCGATACCCAAGATAATTTATAACTTTAGCTTTCTCGAGTTAAGGTTCGAATGTATTCATATGTGTTTATTCTGTCGTTACAGATGTGTATGTATGGTCTTTGTCGCCTTTTCTGGAGCATTGGTATCGGTATTAATATATAATGAGTGTACGGGTAGTATATTAAATTCTAGTATTTGTTTTGTGATGACTACCGATACCGGCATAGTAAGTATTGAGGATTTACCTAGAAAAGACGGCACTAGATTAACCCATGTTTTAATCCTATAAATTGTTATGATGGTTCACATCAGATAATGTCAATTATCCCCACACCTTTGCCAAGCACGCAATTTTTAGTGCAGGCTACCCCTAGTATAACCTTCAGAGCCTATATTGTTCACGGATTCTAGTAATTTTCTGGTTAAGCCAGACGTATTAATGTAGAGCATGGTCCTCCTTGAACAATTGGTTACACCAAAAATCGCACATAGCCTACCTTTGTATGTACAACTTTAGAACATTATTGTTTTTACTCTAGTTAATTATTGAGTTACACGGTTGCTAAGTCGTATCGTTGTAAATACCATTTTGGGAAGATTAGGATTCATGATAGTATTCATATTATGAAGAATTGGGGAAGAATTAATTTCTTACCCCCAATAGAGCTCAATAAGCTCCATGTTATGTTGATCCACCTCAATTCGGGTCATTAGTTAGTGTAGGATCCCGTATAACACTTCACTTCATATAACAAACCACGAATTGAACTAGAAAAGAGAAGAGAGGTGAGTTGTTTTGTAGAGAGAGAAAGAATAGAGAGAGAGAGAGATGAGAGAAAATAGGAAAAGTGGAATTATTTTAGAATGAACAACTAACTTTTCCTAGGTGGAAAAGTTACTTATATACCCCGACACATTAAGTGACGTTCGGGATATTTGACTAGGACCCGGGCTCGGGTTTTGCTTGGGATTAAACCCGAAACATATACAATATTAGATTAACTATCGAGCCCGATTCCCAATACATTTCTATTACAACGTTAACTAATTGATTGACCGAGACTTAAATACATAATGATACGAACTTCATGTTAGACTCAATAATTTTTGAGGCTAACGCAATCTCCACGATGTGAGTTCAATGATGACCACTCTTCATGAGGATCAATGAGATTTCTTTTGTCGTTAAGCTCATGTGGTCTTGGTCTTTCTCTTTGTTCTTAGTTGTAGGTTTGTTCCTTTATGCTTTGCGATCTTGACTTTGAGCCTTTATCATTGTCTTTATCATCTTTGCCATCTTGCGATCTTGAGAGTTTGACCAACATTTTCATACTATGCCTTATCTTGAAAGCTTCAAATCAGAGTTGGCGGAAGTCTTTGTCTTTAAATCTTGAGCTTTCATGATAGATTGTCTTTGTAGAATAAGCATGAACATGTAGATAATGACAAGGGATCTTGGTTTCCACAAAAGAATCGAATTTGGTTGATTGGGATACCGTCACCGCCGTTTCTCTTGTTATTCAGGTTTTACGTTTGTGTAATCAAGAAAATTGATTTGAAAACAATATATCGGAATATTTGCTTGTAAAGCGAGTTTTTGTTACACATCGTGAGTTTGTAAGCTTTTATCTAAATTCACTCAAACCGTCAATACATTACTAGACCAAATCGATATCCAGTTGTCACAAGTTGATTAATATAGATATCTACAAGTCACCTTTACCAAGAGCTTGTTTGATGATGGATTCAAGCAGGATTTCCATCTTCATTGTGAATAAATAAGTATCACTTCGGTGTTTGGCAAATATCACATGTATTGCGTAGGAATCTTGTAACAGCTTTTGTAAACTTGATGATGAGTTCAACAAAGTGTTTGAAATGGAATGTGTCCTAACGAGATTTGTATTGGATCTCTTGGCTCTAGACTCGATCTAGTGCATTTTGGTTTTAGTACTCAGAAACGGGCTTGAGCACGATTGTCACCTATTCAATATCATCACGATCCGGAATGAGATGTTCAATAGATTAACGTGTGTATTCTCCGT
The DNA here is from genome assembly GCA_026074375.1 of Tanacetum coccineum. Classification (NCBI taxonomy): domain Eukaryota; kingdom Viridiplantae; phylum Streptophyta; class Magnoliopsida; order Asterales; family Asteraceae; genus Tanacetum; species Tanacetum coccineum. The sequence goes on along the minus strand of BQNB010097169.1, from coordinate 15,899 downwards.
GACAAATGAGACAAGTTTCTGTTAGAGAAAACCCGAACTGGCTGGGAAGGGTTGTGATTACATAACTGGGTCTATGATGTCGTTTTTCAATACCAGCATTCATATTGTTGATTCTGATAGATTATGGTATTGACCCGGTTCTATAGCTTAAGTTGTGTAGAGGGCTTCTTTCTTTAGACCCTTTATCCATACACTTCTTTTTCATTCTTCAAGGCCTTCAATGCTTACCAGGACGTCATTACTAACACCTTGTTATGATTGTTCTAGTGTTAGCTCAATCTTAGTCGGCAATTACTTCCCATATAAATTTCAACTCCAAATCATTACATAAGGACTGCTTTCTAACTTGGATTATCCTTGGGTAGTCCTCTGGTTATGGTTGGGATCATAGGTTGATTCAAAAACTAACCACCTATGACTTCAGAAATCATCGTGAAATTTAAGATGTTGTTGGGGTATAAGATCAAAACCATAAAACCTTTTTTCTTACTGTTCAGCACATATAAGGTCGATTAGATCATATTTTTAAATAATTTTATCCCTTATTATAAATAAATAAACACTTAGGTTTTGAAAATACCTTGTGATGTAAAAAATATGTCTTGACAAATTCTGTGGGGGAGAAAATATTATCCGCATGAAATGGTTCTTGAACATTTTTGATAATGTTTTGAATTACATAAGGAATTGTCGGATGTTTTGTTGAATGTATCCAAGAACAATTTTAAAACTTTGTTTTGAAAAATCCTCATTCTTTTCTTTTTATTTATAACTCAAAAAATATTACCAATTGAAATTGGTTGCTCTTTTTGAAAAATTATGAGGGATGGAGTGTTGTACACACAATTTTGAACGATTTGAATTTGTCATTGAGAAATTCTTGAAAAATGGAGTTCAAATTTTTGAAATACCAAATGTTAGAGGACTTCTTTCTAACGCGGAGGGTAAGTAGCACTGATACGTACACTATTCCTTTTTTCTTGAGCCTAAAAACATTGAATATCTTAAAAAGAAAAGCTCAAGACCGAGGAATGTTAATTTTCTAGTATGTGAGGATAAACGTTATAAACCTTTCTTTACTTTGAAATCCGGGTTATGTACTTTTATTGCCCATAGCCATCTAGAAAATTAGAAATGACATGCTTTTGAACTATTCTGCAACTCTGCTCGAACTTCATTTACACACCCCATTTCACTGTTATCGTCATTTCTAAGCACGTAATTATTACCGTTCCAAGAGACATGTCAATGAAGAATCTTTTAGAAATTTTCTGTCTTTTCTAATTTTGTGTTTTTCTTTTTGATGTTTGATAATTTTTGTATTTTGCTTTTATAAAATATTTACATGGTGATGATTGATTGATGATAATCAAAGCAGACTCGTAGTCCTCATTTGTCAGACCCTCAGATCAGTGAGTCAAACCATCTCATACCAATCCTTCTTGATAAGATAATTAAATGTCCGATCCCTCTGGAAGGGTTTTTCGTAAAATGTCAGCTAATTGGTATTTAGTTCTGACATATATAATTCAATTATACCATTTTAAAACATGTTATTTATGAAAATGATATCAGAGTATGGATGTGTTTTATTCGCGAATGTTGTTACGTGGTTGCATGATATTGCTATGGCTGACTGAGAGTCGCTTATACAATGGTATTTTGTTGTAATTTGAACCCATAATCTTGAAAGCTGTGTACTATCCACAATACTGAGCACAACTTTGCAGATAACGACACGTACTTGCTCTGCTGAAGACATGCAGTGCAGGTTTTCGTTTCTTGCATCCAACTTACTAGCTTATCACCAAGGACTGTATCCCATCCAGAAGTGCTTTTCCGACGGATCAATGCATCCGGCATGGTCAGCGTCTGATAATGTGTTAGTTCAAAGCCAGGCAATCCTTTGGATTACCAGAGTCCCATGTTAATGGCCTACCTTTAAGATATTTATTGATTTTTTAAACTCCTTGAGCGTGCTTTTGTGTTGGTCAGTGTCTTGATAACGTGCACATAGCATATGCTTGCACTATGTCTGGTATACTAGATGTAAGTACATGGAGTGATCGATCTTACTACGATAATCAGATTTGGTCTACGGGTTCTTCCACTCAAGATCTACATCTAGTTTGGGATTAGTAGCCAATGGTGTACAATGGAGTGACAATTGTCCATATTATGCTTTTTAAGAATTTCTAAAGCGTACTTGGCTCTGATTGATAAAAAATACCTTTTGGGGACTGGTAGACTGTAGTCCTAAAATGACTTCATCTCCATCATATAAGGACATTTCAAATCTAATATGCCATTAACTTTTCAAATCTTTTTGATATTTAGGGTTTGTTGACCAAAAATTATGTCATCAACGTAAAATTGCACAAGTAGTGATATCCCTCACCCCGTATTCTTTATCTTGAATAAAGTTTGGTCAATTGTAACCTTCTAGTTAAAGCCTCTACACCGTGAAACATCAGGAGGTTGGAAAGTTATCATACAGGCTTTGGAGCTTGCTTTATCCAATACAAAGATTTTCCTGAGAAGGTAGACTTTTTCTGGATGATCTGGATCAACGGAAACCCTCTTGTCTGAGCAACATAAACCTCCTCATTCAGTGGTCATTAAGAAATTGCGTTTTCCATGTCCATCTGAAGATTGGGAAATGACTTATTGTGCATGGGCACGAAATTCTGAACTGCCTCCCAGCGAGCATATGGTGCAGATGATTCTTCGGACATATACCTCTTTCCTGAGCAAACTCTTTCGCAACAAGTCGTGCTTTGTTGCGAAATGACAGTATGATCTTCATCCTTTTTGTTCTTTATAACCACTTTAGCTATTAATCATCTTGTCAACTGGTTGTCTGCACTTGTTCCTAGACGTTAAGTTGTCGAACTGATGAAGTTCATCTTTGCATTGCTTAGACTTGTCTGCAGAATCAGACATTGCATCCTTATCTTCTTCGGTAACAAACAATACTCACCGTGAGCGCGAACATTACACATTTTTCAGGATCGTGTGGCAAGCTTTCATCTTGTTTGAACTGGATGGTTGGATTCCACGAACTTGTTATAATGGATGATCTATGGTCTCCATCGGTAATCACATGACTTTCTGGTTGAAGATGAATGCACATCGGTATTATCAATGTTGCGTGAGGAAGACCTCACCAATTTCTTTACCGTGTAAAAAGAGGACTTGATAAATTTAGGCTTCTTGAAATGATGCATTCGGTGCTTGACCATTGTTGTTGTCTCAGCATGGACCGTGTGTGGATTGTCATATTCTCTCAAGTAAAGGACTGGAAGAGAAATTCATACTTGTTGTGGACGCAAATCTGTCTTCTCTGCTGTCAGGATCCCACATTTTGTCTTAGGGGCACCAGAGCGTCAAGAGTTGTCATAATCTGGACGCCCTTTTGTCCTTGAGGACGAGGCCTGAAAGAGACATTTTTCAATCAGCACATCTCTTGTCGTTGTGGTGCGAGATCTAACTGTTGTGATCAGGACATATTTCTTTGATTTATCAAACTTGATATGGACTTAGACTCAACTATTATGGTGTTCTCTTGTTGTAAACAAGATATCCCTTCGGAACTGAGTAGAATATCCACCATGTACACATGGATCCCCCTTTTTCGCTTTTCATTCTTATCCAATTTTTCCCCATCTCTAGTTATGTAACAAAATGCAAAACCAAAGATGTGAAGATGTTTTATCTAAGGTTTCCTGTCATTAATGTGTGACTTACGCCGTTTTTCCATGAGAGGATAATGATGATTGATCTGTTCTGGAGCTATAGCATGCGGGTTGCAACTGCTTCAGCCCAAAAATGATAATGGAAGCTTAGAAGCTGAGAGCATTTTTCGAGCAGCCTTAACAAGAGTGCGGTTCCGTCTTTCGACAACACCGTTCTATTCAGGTGTTCGAGGAGTGGAAGTCTGATGTTCAATGCCTTCTTCTTTGAAATAAGCATGGAGTGTCTTATTCAAGAACTTTGTGCCTCTGTCACGTACGGGACAACTAATAACTTGAGCTTGAAGATTGCGTTGAATCATCGTGAGAAAGTCTTGAGAAACTTTTGGAGTTTCATACTTGGATGTAGAAAAGGAGTCCAAGTGTATCTTGAATATTCATCAACAATCCCAGAAATATATTTCTGTTCCCATTTAGGCTTGCAACCCGATTGGAACCACAAAGTCCATGTGAAGCAAAATTCAGCACTTCCTTTGGAACTTTGGGAACAGATTTTACTTAACATGGGGTGGGAATAAGGGGGCTTCTTTTGCTGTTACTCATTTCACAAGACGAACAAAAGTTGATCCTTGACATATTTCAACTTAGTAAAGCCTGTCACAATATCCTTTCTTTGAGAGTAAGGTAATGTAATCGAAGTTCAAGATTGAGAAAGTCTTCGATTGCCATAACCCATGCTTGAGATGGTGACGCTTTAGCCATGTTAAACAGATTTGAGTTTGATGAAGTTGTTTATTGAAGAGAACATTGTGTAGAGATGATCCACGATTACATTGTAAATCGTTTCCTCTGAAGATCCTCGCAAAACAAGTAGATTTCATGAAAGCAACTCTAAATCCGCATTCCAGAATTGGACCAACTGAGAAAAGATTAGATATAGGCCTTCGACGTTAATAAACCCTTTTGATCGTGACATTTCCTTGATTAGATTCCATAACCACGCGAATTGGAAAAATTAATAATTTCCAAAATTGACAGCTACCCAGAAATTTTCTCTCAAAAATTCCACAACAACTTGAAGTATTAGCCCGTCATGTGTTGTGCATCAGAGTCAACAATGAATAGGAAGAGTTGTCAATCTACTAAGAGAATTAGATTGACGATGGAAACATTGGGACAAATTGGATCACTAAGGGAATTTTGATATCTTCAAGGACTATACCGCAGCCCTCAAATTAGTAATTCTAGAGACAATGTCTATAGTAGGACTAATACTTGTTGATACATCCTCTTTCCTGATTTTAGGCATCCATATCTTTTTGGTCCTATGTGGCTTTTGTGTCCATTTATATCCTGATGGACATTTCTTTAGCTATCCACCATTTCCATTCTTGATTTGTTTTCTCATAACAACTTCCTTATAGTAACTCTTGGATTTTTTTTCTGACATAGTACTAGTTCTGATGCAACGTTTTCTCTATGGTGGTGTTGCAACAGATTTGTTCATTATTTTCTCTTGGGGTTTACTAGACACTAATAGGACACTACAATAGCTTTTAGTTCTTGCGTTCACGTCATTCAAGTATCTAGAAACACAGCATATAGATTGGAATTAAACACACATTTCCACATTCAGCACAAGAACAAACATTCACATTGAGTTTTGGATTTTGAACTGTCATTACCCACGGCAGTTACAGACTGTGTTTTCTTAGAATTACTAAAATCTATGATGGTCTTCTACTTCCTTCTTTTTAATAATTCACTTGACTATATGTTTGCAAGACCTTACTTTGACTTATTAGTCTTAAGCTGTGGTCTGCTAACAATAGTTGTGGTGATTTACTCCTGAAGATTTAAGATATGTGGGTTTTAGTTTCCTAGAAGCATGAGGCAACTGCGGTTCTTGTTTTGTGTTATGGTAGTGGCAAATTCTATACATTCTGGTTTAAGCACATTCAGAGTCGTATTTTCAGCTTGGTTTTCTATTCTGAGGAAAATTCTGTTGATGTGGTCTTGTTTGTAAACAAAAACGATTGGATACATTAGTTTTGTTAGCCCGAATGTTTCGTTGAAAAACTTTCATTTCAGGAGAATTTGAAAAAGGGAGTCGGTTTTCCTAAAACTGATGGTTTTGGATCCGTTGAGCATTTTCGTTTGTCGTAACAACAGTAGGGTTTGTTATCATAATGAGTTTCCACAGACTTTCCTTTGGAGTTCATAATGAGTTGCTTTGACTCACTGATGGCTATGTTCTTGTCTTGCATTTGAGTTTAAATCCTGTCATTTTCACTGATATTGTTTAGTTCTTTTTGAAATACATTTGATCATGTTTTCTTTGCAAACTGAGTTGTTTTTCATTTGTTCTTTACATGGTGTGTAAAGCAAGTTCAGAGATATCGATGTTTTCTCAAGTTTAGGAAATAACTTTTTTAACAAATTATTTTTTTTTATGAACTTCGTTGGTGTTAACAGATTCTTGTTTGTTTAGATAAGGCTTTTTGTGCAAGGACATTTCACATTCTTTGCTTTATTGAAGATATCAAGCATTTTAATTCAGTATAAGCATTTAAGATAGAAGAGAATTGCAAATTTGATAACTTGTAACATTCCCTTTGACAAAACTTCTTCGAGAAGTAGAACATATATTGCTTTGAAAAAATCAGCCTTTTCAGATTCAAGTTCTGTGAACTCTTTTTCAAGGGATTTGACGTACTCATCATCTTCATTGCTTTCTGTTTTAAGTTCCATGTTCAACACGAAACTATCGTTTTTAATTTTTATGGAAAGAGGCATTATTAAGGTTTTTATTAAAACGTCCATATCATTTAGCAGTTGCCACCCAAGAATAATCACTACGTATGTTTAAACAAAGCTTGATCAACAATTTCTCTAAATTGATTGATGTAAAAAATGTTCTGTCGTTAAAAACTTGTCTACTTTTACTAATGATTTTCAAAATGGGTAGAAAGGCAACATTTTTGCAATGTTTGCTTTTGTTTCTAACAACGGTTTTTCCACATGTCTTCCTAAACTTCTTTTGCGCGCTTTCCAACTGATAATAGATACTTCCATGTGAGGGTGCATTTGATAATTTCATAAAGACTATTTTCTGTCTTGTGTAATCATATGGTTTAACATAATCTTTATTCAATTTTGATCTACTCTCATTTGCAAGAGTCATGGTCTCTTCCCTATCAGGGGCAAATCTGTTTGCATGATCAGAATTATCTATATGGGATCTCCATACAAAACAGGGCTTCTAAGATTGGAGCTTTCTTGAGGTGCGGTACCTTGGATTAGCAAAGGTTTGGTCTACCATTTATTGATCGAGCATTTTTTTTTTTTTTTTTTTTTTGGGTGCTAACATATGAATGGGTCTGAATTGACTGATTACCGGAGTATAAAAAACAATTTCCATTCAAAACTTTAATTGTTTGTCCTGTTTCTATCATCTTGTCAATATCTTTCTCTTCTTAAACTTTAAATCCGAAATGACCTTGGTTTTCTGCTTGAGATAACCTTCCAGTTTGTGACTTTAGTTAAAAGACTCGCTTTTTGACATAACTCATCGTGGTTATGAATTGACAACTGAAATTTGCATAGGCTTTAAGTTTTTAATCCTTCTTTTAATGTCAATGTCTTTACGAGCTAAATAGTCCCTAGAGTTTCTTTAATTTGTTTGAAGGAATGTTCATAATCAATCGTAACCGGTCATTAAAGGGCTATGTACTTCGCAAGCTCATTATTGTTTATTCTAATGATGGAATAAGACAACTTATCCGAACATCCTAGTAGCCTCTCCCAATGCCCTATAGTCTCATCAAGGTTTGTTTTGCAGAATTACTTTTCCCATTCTTGAAGTCATGGTGCGTTTGCTTTCTTTAAGTTGCTTCTAAAATATTCTTGTTTTTTCCTCCAGTATAAGAGTTAAATTTGCAAATTAAAATTAGCAAGCGCCAGCACGCTCCGTCATCACATTCATATAGCATTTATGGTCAACTGATTATCAATTATTAAATATATTTGATGAAATCAGGAGTGACATTGCTATCATCCTCTCCAAAAACATATGTGTGTTAACTGGATTCAGGTTGATCGAATGTCGTTTTCATTTGACAAACAATTATTTTATCATGGTTTTCGTACCTGTTTCCAGGTTGTTTTGTTGATACTGGATTTCTTCTGGTAAGACCTCCTGAATCTTTGCCATGAAACTGTAATGTGCTTCCAATTCCTGTTCATCAATCTCTTCATCCGTGTCCGCTAGCCAATCAGCTTGCTCAGCTTGCAGTGGAACACCTTGTTCAGCTTGTTTTGCACATCATCATCTTTTCCTTGTGATACGTGTTAGTCTTCAAACCCGCTTTGGCTTCCTGCATTCCTTTGATAGTGGCCAAATCCCTTGCAATTAAAGCATTGTATCCCCGTTTGTTGCACTACTAGAACTGCCTACACTTTCCCTTTAATCCAGCATCTGTCATTGTACTTTGGATTCCTATAAACTGCCTAGGACTGATTGTAGTTGTTTTTTGTTATACCTTGGTGTGCGTATCTTCAGTCTTGTTCCTGGAGTTTGAAGCAGTTCGGAAGGTTTGTAGATGGTAAGGTTTGTAGAGCCCTTTTGAAAATACTTTGCAAGGAGTGCCAAATTCTTTTGATATCCTTATCCCTTGACCCTCTGTTCAGGATCACATGTCTTCTTCAGGACATGACTCAGATTGAGGTGTAAACTGGTTTGGCGATCTCTTTGCCTTTGTGTCTGTAGATGCATAGGTCTTGGTTGAAGATTGATGTCCCTGCTGATTAGTTCTTTGAAGGTTTTGGTGCTGATAGTAATTATCTGATATGGTTGAGCTACGCGCAAGAATGTGCTAATGGATTTGCACTTTTGGCTATTCTTCAGCACGGGCTAATCATTGATTCATTTTGATTACTGTCTTTTAGAATGGTCAAAAGTGTGTACTATGGAGATGTGTTGATCCGTCGAATCCCTAATTTACTAAACGAGATTCAAAACTATACCTTAAAATATATATTATATATGAAATATAAAATATATGTAAGATAGTCTAAAAGCAGAATCAAATGATCGAGAGTAGTATAGAGCTTTCCCGGGTCGATTTATCCCCAACGAAGGCTGGACTGGTAAATCGTACGATCGAAGATTTGAGTTTGAAGGGGAAGGGATTGGTTGGGGAAGTTGAAAAATTCAATTAGATAATTAGCGGGACTTAAAACGTTTAAGGAAAAACCTAAAAATTATGAAATTAAAACTAGAAATCGAAGGCCCGAATCCGAACAAAAAGGGGGAAAAAACCTAATAATCTTTAAAATACCCTACGGAAAAATTTTTTCCTTCTAAAAAAACTACTCTAGGGATCAAAAGAACGAAAAATGAAAAAGATTAGTCCGAAAACGGAGTGCGTTTGACCCAAAAAGAGTCAAAACAAAATTCCAGTGCCCTGGACACGTTCTTTAAAAAGATAAAAGTCTGTAAAAAGACCCTACGAAAATGTTTATATTTTCCTCCAAATAGATGCTAAAGAAATTTTCTAAAAAAGCAAATATTTTTTTGATAAATTTTTTGTATTTGAGTATGAATTAAATAAACTTTTAAACAAAATTAAAAATTATACAAAATACTAAATGTTTACGAAAAAATTTCTGAAAATTTTTCTAACAAAATACTTCATACTATAAAAGTTCCTACGAAAAATGAAAAAACACAAGGTTGTTAACAATAAGCCCGAAAATAAGTTATACTGCTTATAAGCTTATTTGGGGCAAAATGTATTATAAACTAACAAGCACCTGGTCTATAACGGGAACTAGACCCAAGGGTGCAGTGGTAGAGTGTGTTGTGTTAAAGGGGCATGTACAGCTTGGTCTGGGTTCGAGTCTTGCTCACCCGGACCAAGTGCTTCCCTTTATTTTATTTTTTAAAATTCAAAGAAGCAAAGTTGTTAGCTATGGGCTGTAACAACTTTGTCAACATAGAGCTTAATGCTGAAAAAGCAAAAGATAAGCTTAAAAAATGAGCTTATACTTGGACAGTAATGCTAAAAAGACTTAAGCTACGAGAAAAAGGATATGGCCTTTTGGGGTCGAATTAAGCTAGGGACAAGAACTTAAATAAGCTAAGGGGATCTTAAACTTACCCTAAATGAGCTAAAAAGAAAAGAAACAACAAGCTATTACTAAAATAAGCTGCGTGTGGGAAGCTTATTTAGCCAGAAAAGCTTAAATGAAGCTTAAAGAGGCTAAAATGATTAACTTGGACATTCAAATAAGCTAACAAAAAGGGAATAAGCAAACTAAACTATCTAACTTAACCTAAAAGCTACTAGGACACAATTTGAGCTTATGGGATAAGCTCAATAAGCCAAAGTCAAAAAGTAAGCAATCCCTCAGCCTAAAGTGATGCTAAAACAGCCAAGAGGCATGTTTGGGTTAAATTAACGCACACAATAGCTTATCAAGGGCTGAGACTTTGAGGACTTATACTAGAGCTTATAAGCTCTTAAAATAAGCCAAAAACTTGGGCTTAAGTGTGCTTAATGGCTGAGAAAGATGAGCCTAAAGTTCCCCCTTTGCACCAGGGGAGCTTTAAGGCAATCTCAAGGGCTTATTTGACAGCTTATTTTAAGCTGTCAAATAAGCTCTAAAAACACAAAGAAGTTTAAACAGATGGAGTGTTATAGCCAAGGGGCTTGCTGCACAATTTTGTAGTTTTGAAATCAATTCCATTTACTTGCTTATTTTTGAAAGTGAAAAAAGGTGTTTTGGGTTTATTAAAACTGTGACACAAAGAGACTTGTGTGAATTTGACCCAAGAAGTCAAAGGAACAAAGGGCTCTTGACAGCCCTTTTTAGACACTAAAGACACACTCTTTTTGTGCTTAACTAAAAACCAACAAGTGCATTAAATCATATAGACTTGTGGGTCTACTTAAAAATTTTCACAGTTTCAAAGGAAGGTTTTTTATACCTGTGAAAAACAATTTTCCATCTAAAAAATGTTTTAAAAAACAGCTTAAAAAGTAACTTAAAAACTGTGCGTAAAATTGTCCAAGTTAACCATAACCCATGCCAAAACCCTTTTTGACCCGTTTTGGTCTTGTGCCAAACACCCCTTTATTCCAAAACTGTCAAACAAAAGGGAGTTTAAAACCTATTTTTAAGCTAAAACTTTGAAAACTTTTTATCCACTTCTACTTATTTTAACCTATTTAAACTATTTTAAAACTAAAAATCCTAGCTTATTAAGAAAAATAAGCTAGTTTCTCTACTAGCTTATACTACTACTTATGACAGTTTTGAGAGATAAGCTAATGTAGCACAAAATTATGCAATAAAAACTTACAATAGCCAAATAACAACCCTAAACTAATATGTTTACAAAGATTGAAAGCAAATAAGCTAAAGGTTTAAGCTAAATTTAAGCTAAGTAAGATTCGATATGAGCCTTGGTTTTTGAAGTTCTCTAGATCCAAGGCCACTCTTTCTGAGTGAGTGGCTTCAGAAGCCTTTGTCCAATGCTCCTAGCCTCTAAACCTAGCTTAAAAGCTCAATAGCTCTAGGGAGCTTATTACTTCAAATAGCTTCCAAAATGCACTCAAATGGACATTTATGAGCTGATTTCAAATTAAAACAGTATGAAAGGGCTTATAACAAGTTTTAAACTTAATTAGAGCTTATTGACAAGAATAAGCTCAAATTAGCTTATCGAGGTTAATGAAGTTAAATACGGCTTAAATTTTCATTAAAAACTTGAAATTACACTTGAATAAAAGACATTTACTTAAAAACACTTAAATAACCTACAATAAAAACTTAAATAAATAACTGAATTTAAAAACATGATAACTGAATTTTTGCCACAATGGCTTACAAGCTTTTTACTAGCCGAAAAAACTAAAGCTAGGTCTTTCTTTTTCTCTTCTTTTCTTGTTGGCTTGTTTGTAGACACACAAACACAGGGGGTGTTTGTTTTGTTGATAACTAGTTAAAGAGGTTTAAACCTTTAAATACGTGGCCCCTTCAATCTTCAAAAATCCATCCTAGCCGTTCGAAATAGGTCTTGGGGGTGTGTGGATTGCAAGTTGGCACATTTGTTGCTGGGAATGTGGTGGAGGGGGACGGGAGGGAGGGAAATTGATTATCCCATGGACGGGTGGTGAAGGTTGATGGGGTAAAAAGGGTTAAACAACCAGTGAGTTGTATTGGGAGGAAAAGAGCGAGAAAAAGAAGTTTGGGGGTGTATTCAGAGTGAAGGTTTTAACCATTTTGGCAAAAATGGTCCATAATGGTTATTGTTTTAATTACAACGTCGTCCCTTGTTGTTAATATAACTTTTGGGGACTTGGCACCCAAAAAAGATCCCCAAAGAGTTTATTAAACTGCTTTTCTCACCATAGTCCTTGTGGTGTGACAAGAGGGGGGTTGGCTGTTTTGCCCCCCCCCCCCCCCCACTTGTCACTTTGAGGAGATTGCACAAAACTACCCTTGTCATTCTCTTTTCCTACTTTTTTCTTTGTTATAAGTTAGGGTTTGGACAAACTTTCAGTTCCTGAATTATTTTTCTTTGACTTTTTGGCACTGATATGTCTTTCAGGCTTTGATTTGGCTTGTCTTTCACTGTCTTTTCCATTCCGTGTCCGGTTTTGTCGTTTGGGCTTTGTTTTTGTCCCTTTTCTTGGTTTTCCGGGTCATGATCATATTGGTGGCCCCCCCCCCCCTTGTTTGGCGTCTTCAAATATGTTTGGGGGGTGTCGTATATATAATCTTGGGTTTACCCTGTCTGGAGGGGCCTTTATTTGTAAATTCTCAACTTTTTTTCATTTTTAATTTTTCTTTTTGTAACAACTAGCCACTTACTTTTCTTTAAAGTATCTATACAATTTTTTTTATTGTAGCAAAACAGCATATATTTGGCCATTTAAAGTCCTATTTTGGTTATTTTAGCTCGTTTTTAAAGGTAAAAGGTATGTGTATTTAAGCACACTACCAGTGTCTAGTCTTTTGATTGCTTGTACACCCGTCACGCAAAAATCTTGACATTCTGGTTGTAGTTGTTGAAAAAATAGAGTTCAATTGCACTTGTAGTTAACTTTGGCAAGTTGTTCTTAGTCAACTCATTTCATCAGTTTATAAAATAACCTAGTGAGTAATTACACTCCATTGATTCTCCATCCTCGAGAAGTAACACCTTCCCAAATTCCCAGAACTATTGGTCTTTACATCTTGTACGTTCATTGATTCACCTGTTCGTAGCTTTCCAATGCTTATCCACAATCTATTCGCTAGTTTTACAAAGCATAACAGTGGAATAGATATCATCTCCAATACCAGTTAAAAGCAAGAAAATTGCTTCTTTTTCAGACAGAAAGTGTTATTTGTTCTCTGGAGTCATGTTCAATATTGTTTATCATTGTTGTTATGTTGCTGTATTGCAAGATACCTTTCTGTTGAAGCAACAGCTTGAACTAGTACAGTAGATGGGATGTAGGGACCAGATAGTATGCTTTTCTTCAGTCCCTCACCATTTGGTTTTGTGTCAATGTACCATAGAAAACGTGATCTCCCTTGCTGAATTCTTCCTGGTCCAAGGCATTGCGTGGATGAATCTTCTTGAAAACCAGCTGCCATGATATTATTGTGCATTTGACTATCTGTCGAGGATGTGTTGACTGGAGTAGACATGATGATATGAATGAATATGCATTTTGAAGTGTGAAGTTGTTGGATCTTAAGTAGATATGATTTGTTGGAAGTATGTGGTTCTTGTATGCAATTTCTCGTTCACGGGATTTTATCGTCTATGATTAAAACTATAAGGTGAAGTAACAGGATTTTACAAAATCAATAGACAAACCGTGATGAATAACGAATTGAGTTAATGGTGTGCTTGTTTGAATGCTTAGTCATTTTATGTCTTTGTTTGTTGTTTGATTTGATGTTTTTGTTATGTTTAGACAATGATTAATAGATTCCCAAATTCGGTCAAATACCACCAAATTCGGGAAATTAGGTTTTCAAAACAAGGGTTTTCAATGGACAAACGTAGTGTCTTTAGTCAAAACGCTTAAATTTAGTGTCTCTTTAGTCAAAATGCAGTGAAGGTGCCTTAGGCAAACGCTATGTAAGTCAATTCTGAGACAAAACGCAATGAGATAAACGCAAACTTCTAGGCAAATACGGCTCCACTATTAATGAGCAAAACGCAACCTTCTAGGCAAAACGCAATGAGCAAAACGCAACCTTGAGGACAAACGCAATGAGCAAAACGTAACCTTCTAGGCAAAACGCAATGAGCAAAACGAACCTTCTAGGCAAAACGCAAGATTTGTTGCGTATTTGGCAGGCATAACGTTGAGATTTACTTTGATAAAGGGGTCATTCAGTAGGCGCAAAAACGCATATGACCAAAACGCTCATGAGAGCAAAACGCAATGACCAAAACGCAATGAAGAGCAAAACGCAATGACCAATCACGCAATATTAATGAAAGGCTAAAACGCAATGACCAAAAGCTATTTAACTATTTACAGTGAGTGCAAAAACGCAAAGACAAAAACGCAATGAAGAAACACTCCTTTCAGTTAGACAAACGCAGCCAAGAAAAAAATCTTCAAACTTTCTTGAAGCTACGAAATGAGTTAAAACCACATCAGTAATTGATGCAATGGATGATCTAAGCTCGGAATAGTACAACATCTTTAACAACTTTTAACCACAAAAACAAAGATCAAATTTGATTTTTCTTGCAAATATTTTTTGAAAAATAACAAGTCACGAATTTGATCGCGTTTTTAACACAAATGAATCACGAATCCACCTTAAAGCTTTCTGGATAGCAATTGTAGGGATCCCGTATATCACTTCAACTTCATATAACAAACCACGAACTCGATCCTTCCAGAAAAGAGAAGAGGAGGTCCTAAGTTAATTATTAAGTACACGATTGCTAAGTTCTTATCCTTGTAAATACTATTTTGGGATGATTGAGATTCATGGTAATATTCATCTTACAAAGAATTGGGGAAGAAGTAATTTATTATCCCCAATAGAGCTCAATAAGCTCCATGTTATGTTGATCAATCTCAAATTGGGTCATTAGTTAGATTGTAAATAATCGAGTATGTAAAAGTTCAAGTGTAGGTGTGTATCTATAAACCCCCATGATGTATTATATGTTTAAGCAATGGCAGAGCACAAGTGTACGAAAAAATGTATATAAAAAAGTAAAAAAATGTATGGGCTGCCATTTGCTTATGTCTATGTTTATATTAGAGTCAAGAAAAGAAAAATAAAAAGATTGATGTAAAGTTGTGTAGAGTTTGTATATTTTGTCCGAGTCTTTGGCTTAGCAACCAAACCAACGTGTATTCGTATAAATAATTAGCTAACCCTTCCACTCTAAATTCACCCAAAAGTTACTCCCCAAATGTATCCCATCCATTTATGTTTTTGTTAATGTTATCTTACACCTACACCCTACAACCCTTTAAAAGACCTCTTTGACAGTAATGAATAATACTTGCGCCTAGCGGTGGTGGTTTGATCCTTCACCAAGCCTATGGTAATTTATATGCTATGATAGGTAATGAGTGTTGATTTTCTATTTCCCCATTATGTTATAATTTATTATACAACCGAGAGAAAGAGAGAATCCCAAACACTTATGTGAGGTGCTAGTATATACTTTCCGTGCTTTTAATTACGAGGTCTAGAAGGTTGTGTTGTTAAATACTTTTAAAGAGTAGGTTAAATGACCCCAATATTGCTATTGTCTAGGTAGAAAAACCCATTTGCTTGAGGACAAGCAAATCCCAAGTGTAGGGGTATTTGATGAGGTGTCATTTTATAGACTATTTCAGGGTCATTTAACCCCTTAAATCATGCAAATATGCCCAGATTATGTGCTTAATCATTTGTTTTTAGGTTTTTAGCACTTGTGTTAGAAACTCGAAAAGTATCGGTCACTACCAATAATAGATAGTCAAAGCCCGTAGTTAGTCAAATATTAGATTAAGAAGCTAAATGGCCCAAAGGCCTATAGAAATCCTTTACAAGGCCCATGGTCGGCCACCCCTTTAAGTATTAATACCCTCTCCATGTGTGGAGAGGCTGTTGGTTGGTTGTTCATTTTTCATACATCATAATGCATTTCATTCTTATGTTTACTTTCTCTCTCTAAGTGTT
>BQNB010097168.1:0-25451 GCA_026074375.1 Tanacetum coccineum | reverse complement strand
AATTGAATATCAGTGGAAATTGTGCGAGGTTTTGGGTTGGCCATGGCCCACCATATGCAATACATGGCTCCGTCCCTGCTTACGTACTACCGAGCATGTTTTCGTAAGTGTTCTTACAAGGCAGCTGTATTTTTACATCATTCTAATTCTTCCAACGGAAGTTGTTATTTACCGATGAAGCTTGACACATTAGTGAAAGTTGATGCTTCTAAACTCACCTACAAAGACAAAACTTTCATCAAGATTCAAATGATCGAGTCATCACATGCGCACTTTAGTGGACATTCTCATCCACTAAGGCGAGGACTTCTAATTATAATCATCATTTCTATATGAGTTAGACCTTTTATGGTTTTTGGGGTTTTTGCGTTCTTATATATCTTAAGGAGAAAAGAAGCAACAAACAACTATATCAAGAGTTGGAAAAATATGATGATGGCATGTATATAATTCCCCGGGATTACCCACTTGGTATTCCTACGAAGAACTAAAAACTTCCATTAACGATTTCAATGAAAAATTTTAATTGGTAGAGGAGCAAATAGATATGTTTTTCAGGGTACTTTAGAATTTAGATGATTCCAATATCCAAGTGACAAAGTTTGTGGAACGAGTTGAATTAAATGAATCTTTCAAAAGTGAGGTTAAAGATATAGCAAGTCTTCATCATGTTAACGTACTTAAACTTATAGGCATAAATGTCTTGACGATAAAGCTACTAGAGCTACCGCTTTAGGCCTCCGACTATTTAAAGCCTCAAAATTCTAAGCGCATATATATATCTTGAGTTTTATGCTTACTATTCTATCTCTGATTTTCTAAGATTTATTGAAGTATATGACGAAATTCATAAATACTTGCTAATATGATGAAATAAAGAAAAAGTCTACAATTCAGGTTGTTCAAAAATATCCACATTCACATATTCGAAATTTTCTTTGGAAATGATTCGAAAACTGAGATATATGAATTGTCACTTTGGAACACACATAAAAGTATTACAGTAATTCAAAATAATTTGATACATAATTTTCAGATACATAAAACCATTATCCGAAACATTAGATATCCGAAATTTCTATATCATATTTTCGCTTTATACCTTCGAAAGATGGGAGACGACCTTGCTTATAGGTTATTGTCCATTTGTAGACTTCTTGTGTGACTATATGGTCAACGGATCAGTAAACAAATGGATCGACGAAAGGGTAAAAAGAGAGGCGTAGGAACTTAAATGGTAAATCTCGAAGCTAATTATAACTCAGATAGCCAAAGGTTTGACTTACCTAAACGAAGAATGTAATAGCCAAGGGATTTTGCACTTTTATTTAAAACCGGAAATTGTACTACTTGCCATTGATTTTTGTGTCAAGATATGTGATTTTTGGTCATCTAGATTCATAAGCGCAACTCAAAGGCAAAACGCGCCTTGATAGTTTGAAGGGAACAAGGGGTTATATAGCACCAGAACGGGCACATGGGGAATCAAGACAACGACCGACGTCTCTAGTTTTGGTGTGATTGTATAGGAAATTTGTGTTGTTATGAACCTCTATGATTCAATGATATTAGTACTTTAGTTTATCTTAGTTTTGTTTTGGATGTTCTATGCGCTGTTAAAGACTTACGTGTTTGCGTAGACTATGACTACATGTTGAGTATAGTTGTTTAGTATATACACAATGTGACAATCCACAATTTCAGGTCATTTTACATCAATAAACTCAAAACTATTTACTTTGAATTTTTACGTGTCTACTTTTAATTATAACGTTAAGTTAAATCGCGTAAACCGAAAATCAACAATTAACGTAAACCGGCATTAAACAAATAAAAGTTTATGTTAAACAAGTGTTATATAATTATTACGAAAGTAATTTATATCTTTTCATATTTTATTTTTATACTTTACTTAAAACGCTTACGTTTCGCGTTTTGAGCTTTCATGCATGCATGTAAACTATACCGCATGTAAACTATACCACCTTTACCAATACCTTCAATATTTATAACTTACCAAAAATTAAACATTTCTCTCCCCTATAACTCACCCAACTGTCCACATACATACATACACAATATTTCACAACTAACTAGTTTATACATAATACTTTGCTAAGCTTATACCATGTGCTCAAAATATCTAGCAATTAACCACTCCTAGCTACTTATTTACACAACCATACCACTCCCCTCTCCATCCTTACACAAGCCACACCCCCCCTAATTTTCTTGGATAATTGGTACTTGTGTTCCCTAGATATTTATCTTATATACTTATGCATACATGTTAGCCGTGTTTTACTAAAGTGATGGTCATTAAATATTCCCGAGCCTTGTATAAGTAAAACGTAGTTTACGGGAATTTTATTTAAGCTAGTTGGGCCTAGTTGTCGGGCTCAAGCCCATTTGTATTAAGAACCGGCCCAAAGTAAAGCCCACAAGAATAGTCCACTCTTGTAACTATATAATGCCCTCTCCAAGTGTGGAGAGGGTGTTGCTTCTCATTTTTCTTTCAATGTGCTAGTAACCATTTTCTTTGTTTTTTACTTCTCTCTCTAGTTCTTTCTCTCTCTAAAATCTTTTTCTTATTTTTGTGTTTGGTGATGAAATGATATCCTAACAAGTGGTATCAAGAGCCAAGGTTGGGTGTTGTGATTTGTTTGTGGTAATTTGTATTGAGCTTTATTTTTCTATTTGAACTCTATACACGAATTGAAAAAAAAGGGGTGCGTTATGGTTTGATAAAGCAAACTTGTTTTTTTCGTGACTTAAATTTTTTCTTGTTCTTATACTGTAGCCTACTCCTACATTTTTTTCTCTATTCCTTTTTGTTTTTTTTTGACTTCATAACAACTGGGTTTTTTCATCTCTCTCATTTGCAACGTGACTTATTTCATTTCTTTGTAAGCTTCATTTACAAAGGCAAGTCACGATCCACAAGTTTAGCAACAAGAACGTTGGCTGTTTGTTGGTTTGTGCCCAAAACAACATCAAGGACGAAAGAGGACCACCGATCTAGTATCATCTGTACAAGCACCGAACGAGTTTTATACTCTTGAGCCGATCGAGTTGAACTTTTTTGGACCGAACGAGTGGAAAAACTCAAGGATCGAACGAGTGTCATTTTACAAGAGCCGAACGAAAACTTTTGTAGAGCCGAACGAGTGAACTTTTGTAGAGCCGAACGAGTGAACTTTTGTAGAGCCGAACGAGTGAACTTTTGTAGAGCCGAACGAGTGAACTTTTGTAGAGCCGAACGAGTGAACTTTTGTTGAGCCGAACGAGTTCTCGACAAGAGTGAGCCGAACGAGTGAATCTCACGAGAGCCGAACGAGGGAAAAACTTAAGAGCCGAACGATTTTTTTTGAGCCGAACGAGCTAGTTGAAAACAACCACAATAGGAACCGAACAACTTGTCGTAGTGTCTACCGAACAACTCAAATCAATAGTAACCGAACTACTCAAACAACGGCAACAAAATCTCACGTAATAAGTTTTTTCGGTTTTACGGTTTCGTGTGACGTTCAACGACAGGACTTAAGACATACACCGTTGTGATCGTGACTCATTTTCGATCAACGTGGTATATTCGGCTTTCACTAACGATAACCGTACGAGTTAAAAACGAAAAAAAAACATTAAACATTAATTGTTACAAATTGAAACGAGGAAGAAAGACACGTTTTATGCATGCATTATTTTTTTATTATTGTTTAAAAATTTGAAATTTTTATTTTTAACCTTTTATTTTCTATAGTTTCACTTTTAAACCCCTAGTTAATAACAAGATTTTCTTTTAGCCATTAGATTTTAGAACATTTTAATTCTAACCTTTATTTTTCAAAACATTTTCATTCTAAGCCTTTGTTTCTCAAACTTTTTTTGTTAATTTTTAGTTTAAATAGTTAATTTTTTTGTCCTTTTTCAACCAAATCTCACCGTTAGCTCATTAATTGTTTCAAAAGCTCAAGTTCTTCAATTACAACATCGATTTCAACAACAATTAATCATTGTTTCACGTTTTTTTCTTGATTTTGTAAAATCACGTGAAAATTCAATTATTTTCTTGGTTTAAATCTAAGATTTGTAAAATCCCATGAACGTTAATTGATTTCAATCCACAACAACAATCACTTTACGCACTTAAAATCCTTGTTTATCATTTCACATCACTTTTGCAATGTCGACTCAACAAGACATCAATGCTTTTAGAGCACAACGAATGGCAAACACACATGATCCTTTGGCATTAATGACAAACACTCAGACATCGTTTCACCCAGATCACTCATCACTCACTACCTACATACAACATCCACATCCCAACAACAACTTTGTCCTACAACCCTCATTCAACACGAATTACTTGCAACATCCAATGCAAAATCTCGGAGATATCTCAAATCCCACAACTGTATTTGACATGGCACTTGCACTCATGGCTAAGGCATTTACTCTAAACGATACCACTCCAACAAATAACAACCAAAGAAGTTCATCAAACCCTAGCAACATGCAGTTGCACAACTGGGTATGAATATGGATCAAGACAGACAAATGCTAATGGTTGAAGATAATGTCGAGAACCAGTTTAGACCGAAGGCAATGCAGAATGTCGGGAATTAGGTTGTCCAGAATACGGTGCAGAATCCGGGTATTCAGACTGTTGAAAATATGAATAGGCTTAGCGTTGTTTCAGGGATTGTAAATCTGCATGGAAATGGAGATGTTGTAGCAGCACGGGCTCGGGGTAATAGTAATGAGATTAATGGAAATCAGATAAGGTGTTACAACTGCAGAGGTGAGGGTCATTATGCAGGCAATTACACAGTAAAGCCAAGGAAACCGGATGCTGCTTATCTTCAGAACTTCAACTCACTTATGAGGAATTTGATTTCATGGTTGTTGCAGGTGCTTGTGAGGAAACTGAGAGAGCAAATGTGAACTGCACTTTAGAGAATAATTTGCAGCTAGCATCTACATCGGGTACTCAGTCTGAAAAAGCTCCCGTCTATGACTCAGACGGATTAGCTCAGGTACATCATTTTGAAAATTGTTATGATAATGATATATTCAATATGTTTACTCAAGAAGAGCAGTATACTGAGCTACTCGAGCCCATTCCTGAACCACACCAAGCACAACAGAATGATAGTAATGTTATTTCTGAAGTTTTTAGTGTGGAACAAAGTGGGGGAACAGTAGATCATCATCCTGCAAATGTTGAGGAAACACGTGCTTATTTTGAATCATTATATAATAATTTGGCAACTGAAGTGAAAAAAGTCAATTTGGTCAATCGCAAAATGAAAGAAATAAATACTGAATTGACCACTGAGCTTGCTAGATATAAAAATCAAGAAAAGTGTTTTGAAATTTGTCAAGAAAAATATGACAAACTTAAAAGATGTTATCAAAGTTCTGTTTATCAAGAAAAATGTCTTACTAAAAAGATAAATGCTCTTCACTTAAGTTCCGGTAAACAAATAACGACTTTGAATGAGAAAATTTCAAATTTAAATAAACAGCTTTCAACGGAAAAATCAACTGTTTCTTCTTTTATTGAAGAAAAGAAAAAGTTGAAGTCTGATTTCAAAATTCGCGAAGACGAGCTTTTTGATAAAAAATTCAACTTGAGAAAAAGATAAAGGAATTAGATAATATTTTGGTTAAAACGGGTCAATCGATTCAAACGATGTACATGCTTTCACCTAAGCCAGACTCGTTTTACCACACCGAACAGAAAATGGCTTTGGGTTATCAAAATCTCTTTTATCTCAAGCAAGCTCAGCAGAAACAACAGAGTTTGTATAATGGCAAAGTGTTATTAGAAAAGCATGATCCTCCTGTTGTGCATGATTCGGAAGAGACACTGCAACTTGCTCAAGAGAGTCGTCTAAAAATGAAACAATTGAACAAAGAAATAAAACCGGCAAATTATACAAAGATTAATCATCTTTCGGGGGTTTTTGTTTCTCAAACGGCCAAGTCACGTGAAGAGTTGTATTTTTCAAATACTTCCAAAATGGCCAATGTTTCTAAACCGATTTCAATACCAAATGAAGAATTTTCGGATGATACTACACCAAGTGTTGCACAAAAATTTCTAAATGAGGTAAAAAGCACCATTGTGACTCTTCAACGTGTTGTCAAACAAAAAATGACTTTGGATATACACAATTGGTCGTCTTCTGCTCACCAAGAGATTCACAAAATTGTAAAAGATGAAATTTTCCCTATCGTTAACCAAGTTGACGCTAGAGTGCAAAATTTTGAAATACAATTTTTGAAAGAAGCAGCCAAATTTGTTCGAGACTTTAAATCTCTTGCAAAAGAAGCTGATGAATCTCTTGCTAAGCACAAGGCATTGGAATTGGAAATTGAGCGTCTCTTGAGAGCAGTTGTCAGTCAAGATATTATGTCTATTGTGCAAAATCCATCTGTTGTAGATTCATCAAATCTCCAAACTGAGCTTGAACGTACGAAAGAACGATTTGAAAATTGTATCATTAAAAAGGAGAATGAATATGCTAAACTTTGGAATGATTGGTACAAAAAGTGTGAAGAATGCAAATATGACAAAATTTCATACGATAAAGCTTATAATGACATGCAACAAAAGATCAAACGGTTGCAAGCTCAGTTGGGAGATCAAAAGGGTAAAAGTAAGGATACTCCATATGTATCAAATACCCTTGATCCTTTGTCTCAGAAACTAGAGAATGAGAACGTGGAATTAGAGTTTCAGGTTTTGAATTATGCTAAAGAAAATGCTCACCTTAAGACCACATACAAGAACCTGTTTGACTCTATCTCTGTGACACAAACTCAAACCAAAACAATAATTGACTATTGACTCTTTGCAAGAAAAATTACATGACACCATTTATGAAAACGCTACGTTAAGAGCCTAGTTGTTTGATAAGGTTTCTGAACAACTCTCGGCTCAGACTCACAAAAGGTCCGAGTGGGGATATATAAGCTTGCAAAGTAAACATTCATGGAAAACAACCTGCATACTCAGGGATCATAACCTTTATTTTGTAACTCCATTTTGAAAAAACTTTATCATAACAGTCCATTCCACTCGATACAAAAATTCAAGAATCAAAAGGATATGAAAATTACTAATGTGATATGCCCCAGGATATTTAGAACTATCGTTCTTAAGATTTAGGATAGACAATTTTGTTGCGTAACAAACATTGTAAAAGCATGCGTATAGGACATCTCTCAAAATGTATCACTGCTTTCAACAACCTCCATGTCATCATAGAAAAGATGTCATATTTCCAAACACAAATTGTTTACCTCTCTACAGGAGTAGTAGACACAGCACTGCTTTAGACCAGAAGATCCCTCTTGCCTAGGAGTAATCGATAGACTTGATATGATCACTTTGCGGTCTAAGAGTAGTTTGCATCTCGTGTTAATCTTGAGAATCTCGGCTCGTATCTCTCTCACTCTCACTCGCTCGCGCTAATTTAAAGTTTTCTAAGAAACTCCCAACCATGAAGTCATCAGAAGGGTAATAATCATTAAGTATCATGTACCAACCCCCCCCCCTCTCATACCTCCCCCATCTTTTACCAATACTAACGTGTGAACCTTTTACAACGACCTTCACTCTACACTACTCTCTACCGCTTGACATTCTTCCTTCCCCCCCCCCCAGAACGACCTCAATAAAACCACACTTGCTATTTAGATTGAAATCTAAAGTGTGTTGTTGTAAACACCCCACTTTCTCCTCTCGCGCGTCCGAAGCCACGGACCTTCGCCTCATAGAGAGAGAGAAGCTCTATCATAGACAAAAATCCCCCGCACTCACCGATCACAACATCGCCCCCCCACGCTCCCTCAAATTATGCTCGTCCTGCCTTGTGAAAAGTCCCCAATCTCACCGTCTCGAAATTCTTGAAATTGCATATACACATCTAGTCCATAACTTGCACACAATCGAAAAGCTATGGAGCAATTCACGAGAGCTTCGATCACTCTTGATATACGTCGAAATCATGAATGAAATCTTGTCACTTTTAGACTCTCAACATGCCCACAACACGTCTTCCACAGCGCATCTAATCTCCTATTTTGAGAAATAGAAAAACAAGTTAAAGTGTCTAATCTTAATAGCTTGGTGAGTTCACATCAGCGTTTTTTACAGCTACCTAATGTTAAACAAATAAGGTGTTTCCAAAGTTGATTTAGTGTCGAGTAATGACTATTTCAGACCTTATAATAGTCACAAAAATGTACGTATGAACGTTGTACCGCAATTGTTCAAAGCATGTATGATATTTATATATATATATATCACCAAAATGTTTCAAGTATGTATTGCCACTCTATTCAAGGCACAGTAAATATTCATGTGTGTATAAAACAATGATTACAATTACTCTAAGTTCATGAAACCGATGCACTATGTACCCATCGTAGGTGTCCCCTCCAAGAACACCCGGGCAGTAATGAAAACCATATGTACCCATCACAGGTGTCCCCTCCAAGAACACCCGGGCAGAAATGAATATGTACCCCTCGCAGGTGTCCCCTCCAAGAACACCGGGCAGTAATGAATATGTGCCCCTCGCAGGTGTCCCCTCCAAGAACACCCGGGCATTTACTTGTAGTTATCAGTTCAATCCGCTTAAGCTAATCCGTAATCATTTCAAAAGTAAAGTATGTATTTGTGACCAAATATGAAGTCAAATAATGTATCCCATAGCGAACTATGTAAATGAGTATGCAAACCAATTTGTAAACGATCATGTAACAAGCATAAGTCAATCATGTGAATGAATTTGCAAACAAGCATGGGGCTAAAAACTCACATTGATGTTGTAGAACAATTGGCATAACTGCACAACACAAACGGAAAACCAAAACGGCTTGATCAAGAAGTTGTGGTTTATCTTAACGGCTAAGACCCACTAGCCTAGGATAATGTATTTGGGTTTTCCGATGGATGAGTACATCAACGCGACACGTTGATAAAGATTTAGATTTCAAGTTGTAATAGTTTGGTGGTTGGTTAAATAAAATAAATCGAAAAGTAAACGCAAAGTATGTAATATATTCCGTATATATTACATATGAAAAATAAACAAGTATATAATTCATAGCGTGAATTATATAACAAAGGAAACCAATTAAAAAATAGTCGATGTGCTTATATATTACTTGCAAGTATTATATTAAAACGTGAGAAAAGAATTGAAATCAATGATTCGCCAAGTGTCTGAAATCGATCTCCAACAAATTAACCAAGGATTTCTTGCATATAAGTAAACACACGTTTTAAAGTTACAAGTTATGTAAACGATGTTTGTAAAGTGTTTCCAAAATAAAAATAGTTACCTCATTTGTAAATGTATAGTTTCGTTTGTTTTGTCGGGTTATTGTATAATTACAAATAAGTAATCTTAAGACTATAACTTAATCTTCTTTACCGGGTTTCCAAATATAATAGAAGTTTTAAACGAAAAATACTAAATATAGAATTTATAGAAATTACGGCATGACTTATTCGTTTATACAACGTTTTCCATTTTCATAAAATTCAATGTTTTTCACTTTAATCAATCAATGTTGCAATACTCGTGTTTTTCAAATATATATATCTAAACGAGATCGAATAGGAAACAAAATAATAAGTAACACTCTCATTTATTTCCCTTTTATCACCACGTAATTGATTTTATATTTACCAAAACTTTAACATATTTATATTAGCCGATTTATATTAACCCAAACACACCCTTATTGGTTTTTCTGCTAACCCAAACGCACCCTTATGGTTTTCCTGCACAACCAAACGCACCCTTAGTGCGTTCCTGCACAACCAAACGCACCCTTAATGCGAAACTGCTAACCCAAACGCACCCTTAGTGCGAAACTACTAACCCAAACGCACCCTATTCGGTTTCACGCTAACCCAAACGTACCCCTACGGTTTTCCCGCTCACCCAAACATACCCCTCGTGTGTTTCTCTTAACCCAAACGCACCCCTTGGTGCAATCTGCTAAACCAAACGCACCCTTGTGGTGCTTATGTTAAACCAAACACACCCCTTGGTGCTAAACCCACAGCCAAACGCACCCTTGTGGTGCTTATGTTAAACCAAACACACCCCTTGGTGCTAAACCCACAGCCAAACGCACCCTGCTGGTGCGAAGAAGAACCCAACGCACCCTTTTGTGCTTATTTTACAAAACCAACCGCACCCTATGGGGTCGTTTTATGAACCATACGCACCCTTGTGGGTGGTCTGAAAATCAAACGCACCCTCTTTGGCATGAAAATCAAACGCACCCTTTTGGTGGTTTAATACCACACGCACCCTTGTAGTGTTTCTGTTGGAGGGTCGTGATGAGGTGGGGATGATGGTGACGGGGTAGCGGTGATGTTGGTGGTGGCGTGAGGAGTTGGCTGCGATGGCAGTGGGGTTGCGGTGGTAGAGGCGTGGTGATGATGTTGACGTGGTGACGATGTTGGTGGATGGTGGTGATTGTGAGTTGGATAAGATGACGAGGTGGCGGAGATGTTGTGGCGTGGTGGCTGAGGTGGGTGGCCGGAGGTCGCCGGAGCGGCGCCGGAAGTTGGGAGAGAAAGGGGGCTAGGGTTTTGTATAACAAAATGAAATGAACCCTAAAACTTTATATATTTATACTATAAAGTTTATAAAAAAAGTGCAAGCTTATCATAGTTTAGGGTTGAAATTATAAATATTCTCACAGGGACTAAAAGTGAATTTTTTGTGAAATAATGGTTCGGGACTCGTTTAAGCCACTTGATGGACGATTCAAAACACGAGACTTGCGCCATTGCGTTCCAAATGATTTTTCCAACAAAATGAGTATTTACTTGATAGTATTTCATAAATATTTTTATAATATTCATAAAAATATTTGTTATTTATTTGGTATCCCGATTATGCCTTGTCCGAAAGAAATGAATTTTAACTCGAATATTCGCGTTATTAACAAACGCTTTTGAATAAGATATGTTAGGATTTATGTATACAAGACTTAATTCTGTTTGTTATATAGTTAGTTATGCCAGTACACTAGTTAGTACTGGTATAAGAGTTAGCATAGTTAGTACTGGTAGTTCATTATAAGTTAGTACTGGTTATGTAATAGTTAAGTCTGCTTATGCAGAAGTTAGTTAGAGTTAGAGATATGCATGAGATATCTTAGGAAATGATATGCATGATCTCTATACGCGTTTTGTAAAGACCATTAGGGTTTTCCTTAGTCTATAAAAGGAACCCTAGGCATAGTTAGTAGATATAGTTCTACACAGATCAATAGAGATCGATTAGCAATCATAGTTTTGTAATATGTAACCTAGGCAGATTCAAGTTATAATATAAAGTTCTTTTGTGATTCTTAATACTGTTCTTCTTAGCATTATTGATTAGTTTCCGCATAATCAATAGTGTTCAAATCAGCGTTTCATTATTGTTGCTTTAGAATTATCTAAAGGAACAAACCCTTTACAAGCTAAAGGTTAAGATCTATTCAGTAAACGATCCAACACATATAATGCGAACGACAGATATGACGAGTATGATAAATGATGAATGATAATAATCGAGTTAGAAAACTATTGGTTTAAAACAAATAAACTTTATTTTCTACTTCCGATTATTTTATGATTGTCATCGACAAAACACGGATAGATCGTAAAATATAAATAAACATTTTTACGGCTTATTTGTATTAACAAAAATCCTTGTTAGAAAACATGGATTAGTAGGCTGTTGTATAACTGAGTTAGCAGAAGATTTAGGACTAACAAAATCCTTGAGCCACTTTAGTGCAGACGTACTTCTACTAGATCTTCTAATAGGAAGTACATCAGGTATCGCTTGAGGAGCTTCCACATGTTCTTCATGAACAAGCATGGGAATGAGATGAGGAAGTATTACTGGGTCAGGTAGAGCTTCTTCAAACACCTCATCACTTTTAGGAGACACCATATCTTGAAAATTAGGAAAAGGAGTAGAAGTTGATGAAGGAATGTTATCTTTAAAAGGAAACACATTCTCCAGAAACATGACATATGCGCTATGAAATACCTCATGAGTAAGTAAATTGTATAGTTTATACCCTTTTTGCCCTGATAGATAGCCCATAAAGACACATTTGATTCCTTTTGGATCAAACTTATCCTTGTGAGGTTTTAAAGAAGCTGCATAACAAATACACCCTATTGTTTTGAGAGTATCATAAGTAGGAAGAGTTCCATGTAGAATCTCGAAAGGAGATTTCTAGGATAATTGTTTCATGGGCATTTTGCTAATCAAATAGGTTGTAGCTAGAATATAGTATCCCCAGAATTTATTAGGCAAACCAACATGTATTCTAAAGGCTCTAGCAGTTTCACGATCCCCTTGATCTCCTTGTAGTTCCACCTCAAACCAAACACGTTTTTCATCTCATACTCTATTGACTCATATTTCAACACTAAGACCAAGTTGTTTGAACCCAACTTGTTTAGAACCAAGTTGCTTGAACCCAACTTGTTTAGAACCTCTATATATTTGTACACCAAAAGTCATCACTTTTGCTTCCAAAGTATACACACAGTTCTTTTTCTTGATCTCGGTCATTATAACCCGACAATCTTTGATCACCTTGACTTTACCCAGCTGCATCTTCATAGTATAACCCTCCTTTTCAACACTACCTAATGAAATCAAACTTCTTCTTAACCCGGGAACATACTGGACATCTTCTAGTATAAAGCTTGATCCATCATGTAATTGTATCTTCACTTTCACTGTCCCTTTGATAGTGTATGTCCTGTTATCACCTAATTGAACCGATCCACCATCAAAACCCTTAAAGTCATACAATAAATCCCTCATGTGTGTCATATGATAAGTGCCGCCTAAATCCATTACCAATTCAGTCATTTTATCATTCCCGACCACCACCAAGGTTTCTCCAAAGTAGGCGTTACCATTGTCATCAGAAGAACCATAAACCTGATCATGCTTACCCTTCCTGACGAACCCACTTGACTTCTTCATTGGACGATCTCTCTTCAGATGATCCTTTGAATGACTGATGTGTCTTTGTGTGGTATATATATTATTGATTCAAGTTTTAAATTTATATTTTGCCGACTAAACCAAAAACAACACTTTAAGGGGCAGTGTACCCAATCGGTAGTAGTTTCGTGGTAAGTAGGGTGTCGAACACTTGAAGCGAGGTTAAATCTATCAATTTAATTTATTTAACTGAAGAGGCGTCCCAATCCTTTCAAATAAAGAGATTATAAATCATCCTACTTAATAATTTCCGATGCAATACGCGTACTCACATAACCTTCAAGGTGATGGATAACATGACGATGCATGTGCTTCTAATGAGTATGGGGCGAGTGTTTAAAACTCGTCTTCGAAGACGGGGAGTAAAACTATCAGGGGAAATCGACGTAGAGTTCAAGATAGTTAATGAGTACTCGGTTAGAGTAAACAAGGTAAAGTCTTTATGAACGAGTCAACATAGCAATTATCATATAAATCCTCCTACTACAAGTCCCGCCCATACAAGACTTGTAATACTTAGATTTATACATAATCCCATGTAAAAAGAACTGTGACGGGTTTTGTTAACATAACAATTATCATATCAATCCTTATATTATAAGTCCCGCCCATACAAGACTTGTAATACTTAGATTCATACATAATTCCATGTAAACAAAATTATGACGGTCTCCGTGTAATACGATATTGTATAAAGTTATGAAGAAAATAATATTCTTAGAGACCATTGTTTAACTTACAATGTCTGAGAACGAAATGAGACCATTGTTGTGCAACTCACAATGTCTTAAAAAATGTTATAGTATTTATATAATTAACTATTATATAAATAAACATACGATATACGCAAAAGGGATGCAAGCACACACACACACACACACACACACATATATATATATATATATATATATATATATATATATATATATATTATATATATATATATATTATATATGTATGTCATGTAAGCACTTAAGGTAATAAGTAACCTAAGCAAGTAAGCAAGTAGTATGTATGCACTTTGAAAATGTTTGCTGTGATGCAATGCTTGTGAAAACGGTTATAATCTAGGGTAAAATATGCAACCTAGTTCTTTATAACCAGTGCTCTGATACCAATCTGTAACACCCCCAAAATTATGTCGCGATGAAAATATGTCCGGGGGCGTTACTTCATAATACACAATGCTAGATACAAGAGAACGACCTCTAAATGTGACGTTTGAAAAGTAATCTCGTTGATTTCCTTGAAATTGATATAACATTTATCCCATAATTGCATCACAATGAAAAGCTTGAAAACAACCCAATAAGATTTGATCATTTGTATGTGAGTAGAAATCCATAAATGAAATCTTGTCAAATTTAGACTCCAGTGCACATCAAGTAAGCCAAGCATCTAATTCACATGCTTAAAAGGGTCAACATAAAGTTGATGAGTTCATAGATTTTTGTAAGTATAAACGTTGAAATCAAAAGATTTATAAAGTATGCATGACCATATCAATCCTTATAATAGTTGCCAAAAATTGTACGTATGAAAGTTGGACCGCAATGATTCAAAGTATGCATGATAATTAAACCCATCACGAAATGTTTCAAGTATGTATTGCCCAATGAGTGATTACGATTACTCTAAGTTCATGAAACCGATGCACTATGTACCCATCGTAGGTGTCCCCTCCAAGAACACCCGGGCAGTAATGAAAAACATATGTACCCATCGCAGGTGTCCCCTCCAAGAACACCCAGGCAGTAATAAATATGTACCCCTCGTAGGTGTCCCCTCCAAAAACACCCGAGCAGTAATGAATATGTACCCCTCGCAGGTGTCCCCTCCAAGAACACCCGAGCATTTACTTGTAGTTATCCGTTCAATCCGCTTAAGCTACGTAATCATTTCAAAAGTAAAGTATGTATTTGTGACAAAAAATGAAGTCAATAAATGTATCCCATAGCGAGCTATGTAAATGAGTGTGTAAACCAATTTGTAATCAACCATGTAAATGCATTTGCAAACAAGCATGTTCTCACCCCAAAAATATATGTAAAACAAGTAAAACATGGGGCTATAAACTCACCTTGATGTTGCAGAACAATTGACAGATAGGCATCTAATATGCACAACACAAACGGAAGACGAAACGGCTCGATCAAGAAGTTGCAACTAATCTTATCGGCTATGACCCACTAGCCTAGGATAATGTATTTGGGTTTTCCGATGAATGAGTACATCAACGCGACACGTTGATAAAAGATTTAGATTTAAAGTTGTAATAGTTTGGTGGTTGGTTAAATAAAATAAATCGAAAAGTAAACACAAAGTATGTAATATATTCCGTATATATTACATATGAAAAATAAACAAGTATATAATTCATACCGTGAATTATATAACAAAGGAAACCAATTAAATAAATAGTCGAGGTATATAATACCTTGCAAGTATTATATAAAAATGTGAGAAAAAGAATTGAATCAAAATGATTCGACACGTGTTCAGAAATCACCAACAAATTAACAAGGATTTCTTGCATATAAGTAAACACACGTTTTAAAGTTACAAATTATGTAAACGATGTTTGTAAAGTGTTTCCAAAATAGTTACCTCATTTGTAAATGTATAGTTTTCGTTTGTTTGTCGGGTTATTGTATAATTACAAATAAGAAATCTTAAGACTATAACTTAATCTTCTTTATCGGGTTTCCAAATATAATAGAAGTTTTAAACGAAAAATACTAAATATAGAATTTATAGAAATTTTGGCATGTTCTATTCGTTTGTAAGACGTTTCCCATTTTTACAAAACTCAATGCTTTTCCTTTTTCAATCCATCCGTATTGCAAACACCCGCGTGTTTTAAATATATATGTATATTTATATCTAAACTAAACAAAATAATAAATATCACATTTATTTAACCATTTAACCACCATTATATCCGGTTTTATATTTATAAATCTTACGATATATTTATTACTTGATTTATATAAAGCAAACACCCCCTAATAGCTTCTGTTAAACCAAACGCACCCTTTCGGTGCTTCACAGCCAACCAAACGCCCCTTTTGGCAGTTTTGCTAAACCAAACGCCCCTAACTGTACAACCAAACGCACCTTTAATGCCCTAATGGTGTTTCTGTCAATCCAAACTCACCCTTTCGGTGTTAAACCCAGATCCAAACGCACCCTTATGGTGTTAATACGAAGAAACAACACCCCTATGTTGTTTCGGTTAAACCAAACGCACCTTGGCGTGGTTTCTGTCTAAACCAACGCACCCTATTCGCTGCTACTCAGCGAAACAAACACCCTTATTAGACCTGCTGTTAAACCCCATCCAAACGCACCCTATGTGGGTTGTAAAACCCATAAACAAACACCCCTTTGGGCTGTTTATATGCAGAAACAAACACGCCCTTTGTGCTGTCACAAAAACCAAACGCACCCTAGTGCATAAACCAACCAAACGCACTCTTGCTGTTAACCACAAAAACGGACGCACCCTTGTGGTGCTGCTAACAAACGAAACGCACCCTTTTGGGTGTTTATAACAACCAAACGCACCCTAGTGCATAAACCAACCACAACACCAAACGCACATTTGGTGGTGGTTTAGGCGGTTGTTTGAGGTGGCGTAGAGATGGTGACGATGATGTTGATGACGTGATGATGGTGTGATGATGACGTGATGAAGATGATGGTGTGATGATGATGATGATGACGTGATGATGATGGTGGTGTGATGATGACGATGGTGGAGATCGGCTGGTGGGGGTGGCAGCGTGTTGGTGTGGTGGATCGGTGGTGTTCGGATGATGTTGGTGGTGATTTGGACACAACGGCTGGTGGCCGAAAAAATCTCGCCGGAGATGGGGCGGCGCCAGATAATGGAGGAGAGAAAATGGGGGCTAGGTTTTTTTTATAAAAAAATGATATGAAACCCTAATTCACTTTCTATTTATACTAGAAAGTTTCAAATAAATGTGACAAGTGTAAAATAGTTCAAGGTTGATGTTGTAAATATAATCACAGGGACCCAAAGTGTAATTTTTGTGAATTAATGGTTCGGGACTCGTTTAAGATAGTTAACGATTGATTCAAGACACGAAACTTGCGCCATTGTTTTCCAATTCATTTTTCCCACGAAAACGAGTATTTACATGACTAGTTTTCATAAACGTTTTATAAAATTTATTTAAATAGTTTATTACGTATTTATTTGTGTATCACGGTTAAGCTTTGTTCGAAACAGAAAAAAATAATAAACTTTAACTTGAATATTAACGTTTTTAGCAAACGTTTGCTTAATAAAATGATAAATAATTTATTAAATATATTTATTTAATAACAGTGATAATTAAATGTAATTTAATTACTTTCATGTTGGTACGCGTAGTTTTCGTCTTCAAAATTTCGCGAGGGTATTTTAGTCATCTTCTGCTTGTTTTCGGGTCTCGGGCAAAACTAAAAAGTTATCCGGAATGTCGTTTTACATCAAATTGCTTTAGAGTCCGGAAAACGTGATTTAAGCGGGTCGTTTTTTGAATAAGTCAACTTAAAAATAACATAAATACTTGTTTTTAAGTCCAAATAAGTTAAAAATAAATTTGCACAAGGAGATGTGTAATAATAAATATGATTTAATATTAAAATATTTCCGAAAATTTTACCAGTTACGCGGTAATTAATCGTTTTTTATGTGACAATAAAAGAATCAAAGTCATAGTCGTACCCGAAATGTCATAGGGTAACAATAGTCATTTAAAATCCCAAAAATTTGCCGATTGTTACACTATCCGCTTGAACAACACGCAAATCAACTCCCATATGATGATTGATTGACAAGTACAAGTGACCTTAGTTTAAAGAAGCTTTTTAAATCCCTAATCATGATTTTATTTTAATTGACTTAAGTCAAGTTATGTTTTACCTTCAAAGCTTTGTATCCTAATAAATTAGTGTGTTCTAGCAATCATATTTGATCTTTTTTCAATCCATTGATTATCATTGAAATTGAACATGTGATTTGGGTTATGATCTTTATTTAATTATTGGGGTTGATATTTGTGTTTGGATCATTTCTCCTTGATTAAATGTTTTTTTAAACAAGTTTTCATCAACTTTAAGAGGGACATATTGTCTCTTAATCTAAAAATATTACAACTTATTCTTAAATTATTTGGAATTTTTGATGTTCCCATCTAAGGGAGCATTCGTCAAAGGGGAGCCTTGAAATGGACTCTCCATGGGTCAATCTCATTCCGATATTTATCGGACCATCCTTCATATTGCATTCTTTCATTATACAATGCATTTTACTACCTTTTAACATGCTTTCATGTAGTTCTTCTCACCTATAAGTGCAACCTTAGACAATCCCATTTAGGGAGTACTTTCTGCATAAGGAATTTCGATTTGCTTCTCTACCTCAATCATTATGAATCGGTCATCTCGTATCACTACAACACTAGCATTTGGTACTTTTAAGAATCCCTTTTTTATTCATGATAGCTTTCCATCTCATTGCATTCCAGAGTTAGTGTTTTCTTCGACGCTTTTTTTGTTTCGACAAAAAAAGGGGATAAGGAAGTAAAAAGCTCTAATTTAGAACTTATAAATTTTATTGTTTACTTCCAATAAGTTTATGTTTTGTCATCAACAAAAAGGGGGAGATTGTTAATACAAATAAACCGTAAAAACGTTTATTTATATTTTACGATCTATCTTTGTTTTGTTAATGACAAAACATAAACTTGTCGAAAGTAGAAAATGAAATTCATTAGTTTTAAACCAATAGTTTATCTAACTCATCTATTCATCAAACCATCCTTCATATTATAGCACTCACACTCAAATCACATAAACACATTTTTAGAATAAAAATATAACACTTACATAGAAAAAATATAAAAACCTTAACATAATTAGCATCCTAGTTAACATATTTTCTTACCAAATCTAAACATGATCTCACAAGATTACACATGATCTCTTAAGATTTTGTAAATCAAAATTCGGATTTAGTACTGTAAGACCCGGTTTCTGTCGTAACTGGCAGGTTTCTGTTCCTCAACATAATGGCGAACCAGTGAACAGTAAAACTAAAGTCCCTATAAATGTCGCTCAATTTCACGTAATTAATTATCCATTCACATAGTTCTTTTCTACAATATTCAGTTACCAACTGATCTTTAATCATGGGTTCTTGTATTTTAGTGTTTTGATAGATTTCTTAATAGGAGAAGTTCTATCAGCTTTTACATACGAGATCAAGTCTCCAAGCTCACGTTATGGCAAGATTGTCTCATCTCACAAAGATCTACTTACTGATCTTGAACCATCATTCATCCTAGTCAATCAAGATGTGTATCATATAGTGATAGGATCACTTAGAAAAGTGTTGTGTAAAATAGTTGTGATAATATGAATCTTGGTGTACATGCTTGGCACCTAGTAAAGGGCAAGTAATGTAAAGGTATTTTGTTCCTCCTTGTTGGAACATATGATATACCTTAATATCATGTAAAGGGTAAATAAGTGTTGGCGTGATTCTACTATGTGAAGAATCCGGTATTTAGCTTTGTGCCGTTAAAAATGTGTAAGCGATGTTGTGAGGCTTCTCCGCCGATTAAAGGAGCATTAGTGACTAGTGGAATCGAACTCTCGAGTAAGTGACTCAGGGAGTGGAGTAGGGCAAAGTAGGAGACCTTGTAGCCGAACCACTATAAACATCCTTGACATATATCCTTTGTATTACTTATTTTATTACTAACATAGTTACTTATGTCCTTTCATCAAATAGATCTAAAATAATCAACCAGAAACACATAATCAAAATTTAATTGGGGAAAACTATTCAACCCCCCTTCTAGTTTTCAACATGGTGCTTGGTGCTTGAGTGTATCAGGCTATTTCTCTGTTCGTTTGTTTGTTTTCTTTTGTAGCTCTTTCTTATGCCTAGCTCCTTATTTTGATCTTTTCAATAAAAATTTGCCAATAAAAAATGCATTAAGTGAAACTGCAATATTTCTAGAATTGTTTCTAATTTTGTTTAAGATTATCATCAAATCAGAATCATTCAAATTATATAAACGTCAATTACGGTGTGATGCAACGTAGTATCACACCTTTTATTTTTGGACCTGAAAATAATAGCCGCCCAATAAGAGCCCAAAAACAATAGCCCAATAACCCCTTTTATATTTAGATGTTATAAAATTTAACCTTAAATTATGAAACAAGTTATAAAAATTTCCTTTTACTTTTTGCAATTTACGACTTTTTTATATAATAATATTTATTTATCAAATATCTACCAAATATCAACGACTTCTTTAATAAACAATATACCGATGAGAAGGCCTCTGGATTACGAACAAAACGAGCCTAATATTGATATGCTTTTGAGATACGTACGATTTTATGAGAAAGTTGAACTTTAATATGTATTTAAAAAAAAGAACTTTCAAAACACTCTTAAAATACGCATTAACTTTAAAAACTACTTTAGAGTTTAATCAAAGTCATACATGTACGAGTGTAGATGGTATATGGGCTATTTATGGACAAATTTATGGAAGTTTAGTTCTTATGTGATATATTTTGAATCATTCACAATTTTTTTAAAGGTGTTGGTATGTTGGAAGTTTGAGTCGTTGAGCAATACATCGAATACATATATTGTAATATTTTTTTATTGATTGTATTATGTATAAATCAAAGTAGTTTACCTTATTTTTTTTAGAAAGGTAGCAGTTTACCATTTCAAGTGTATACTTCAACGACTGCTAACCAAATTGTGGCTACCAAAGTCCTAGCAGACACATATATATTTGCAGATAAGTTCACACAAATAATATAAATCAATAGACTCAACACATGCGCGTAAAGCTCACAATCAAAAACAAAAACAAATATTAAAAAGAACCATTGTATTAAAAACATATATACACTACACTTCCTCTTTTAAAAAAACGCATATACTAAATTTTAATAGCTCTGTCGAAACACGCGAGACATACTATCTCATTCAAATTCAACTCTGATGTATTAATAATACTCACCCACATATCACTCTCACCCACTTTATCTCTCTCTCAAACATAGAAATCATCGATTGTTGGATCTACCCCTCTCTCTTTCTCTTTAAGTTGTCGGTTTCATACGGTGGTTTTGTGGTGGGTTTTGTGCTACAGATTTATGATTTATGTTATGGATTACATATGGTGGTTTTGTGATGGGGTTGTTACGATTGTTGGGGATGGTTGTTCAATGGTATTTTTTTAGGGTTAGTAAGTTTATTACTTTGATTCAAGTTTACTGGGGTTAGGTTTGTAGTTTATGCTTTTTTGTGATTTGTGAGGTTTATATATGTCACAAAGGTTAGATCTTATTTTGATTGAAGTTTGTGTTGTTTTGTTTTGGTAAATGAGGGGAAGCCCCGGTAAAATAAAAATTTATGTTGTTCAATTGTGTTAATTAGGGTTAATGGGTTAGGGGTTGTGGTTTCTGATTTTTGTGTTTTGTGGTGTTTGTTATAAATTATGTACCTATTAAAGGGCATTAATGCTATTGATAAAGTATGGGGGTATTGGGTTATAAAGTAAAGGGGTTTTGTTTTTTCTTAGATGATCGGCTTATGGCTTATTGTTACTTTAGAAATACGGTATGAAAAATGAGCTTATGAATCATAAGTCTAAAGTCAGCTAAGCCATAAGACGGTGCATAAGCAGAAA
Source organism: Tanacetum coccineum (assembly GCA_026074375.1). NCBI lineage: Eukaryota > Viridiplantae > Streptophyta > Magnoliopsida > Asterales > Asteraceae > Tanacetum > Tanacetum coccineum. Next base: position 3,646 of record BQNB010097168.1, on the reverse strand, counting down.
GGATTATTATAAATCCGTAACACGGCTGCATAAGTATAAACAAGCAGCGCCTTACTTAGTTTTTCAGCTCCTATAAATGGTTATAAGTGTGCGTACTTGAGATCATTCGTAGTCTGACGGGGCAAGTTTCTAACTTTGCAGCCATGGGGGTCGTGTATTTCAATAACGTGATTGCCCTTTTTAATAAGTTATGTAATATAAGAAATGGTCATTAAGTGTGTTCTTTAATGCCACTGGTCCTTTTGTTGCCGCTATCCATGTCATGCGACGTTAGTGATGGGCGTGTGATGATGCTGATAGGCTGGCAGTTGTGTATTTTTGCACCCCCAAAATCGGATAACAGCGGAAGATAACCGGGGATGCTACTTCATAGCACATAGTACAAGTTATAGAAAACGACCTCTAAATGAGACATTTTGAAAAATTTACGCATTCAATATAGTTCATAGAGATACAAGTCCCAAAAGTTTAAACATTACATAATGTTTTCAAAAGATAGTTTTATCGAATGGTAAAAGTATGCAAAGTCTTCAAAATATTAGTGCAACTTCCATCCGAGTAATATACCTTAAGGACCTAAGATGAAACATGCTAAAAACGTCAACAAATAATGTTGAGTGAAATTTATAGGTTTTATAAATAAAGCAGTGGACCACAAGATTTCAGTTATATTAGACTAGTGAAATACATTCAAAAGTCAAAAGCATTTATTATTGCACTAAGCTCATGACACCGAAACCTTAACAAATTACAGCAAACCTCGGCTTAGGTTTGTGCCCTAAAACTGGATGTTCTGCCAAACACCCGAGTATTTCAAATGTTAAATGCGCCCGTTTGACATGGTAATCGGATGTTACATACCTGGACGGGGATTGTGAGTCCCAGTACATCTATTCACAGCATTCACGTTCACTTCACAAAAATAATTAATGGCTCATGATATAGGGGACTTAAAGGTAGAAAATGTACTTAGGCAATAACATATCAGGCATAACATATAGTTTAAAACAATTATTTCCATATGTAAAAATAGCATGTATCTCCCCCAAGGAGTTTATAAAACATTTAATAAGTAAAAGTTGGGCTATGAACTCACCTTTTAGCAATACAGCAAAAGATAACAGAATGAATGAGGAATGTCGATAAAATTCTAGATGCAACCTAAACGTAACGTCGAGACTTAGAATTAATAAATATTCGCAAATAAATATAAATTAGTTTCATAAAGTTTTTATAAAAATTTAGCATTGTACATAAAGTTTTAATTTTTATAAAATTATTGGGCCCAAAAACAAATGCCCAAGTTAATACTTATAAGCCCAAAAATAAATATCCAATCTAATACCTATAAGCCCAAAAACAAATATCAAATTTAATACCTATAAGCCAAAAAACAAATATCCAATTTAATACTTATAAGCCCAAAAACATAAGGGTTGTTCCAAATTTTTTGGTTTTAACCAATTTCACGAGTTTATATCTCCTAATCCGTAAATGGTCTTAGTTCGATTTTTACGTCTATGGAAAGGTAAATGAGTCTATTTTTTTTATATGTGGGTCCGACCACTTCAGTTTTTAAAAAAATGAGGTCAAAAGGTCAATATTCTAACATGTACCAAAGCTGATTAAATCCCAGTTTACTCCAGTCCTGGTAAAATGATCATATATCCTAAACCGTAATACAAAGTGATTAATCCATTTTACTTCAGTCCCGGTATAAAAAACGATCATATATTTTCTTTCGTTAAAAACCGTAAGCCTGTTGAGGCCGATTCTACTTGGTAAAAATTTTAAAGTTTAGGCATTTACCTCTGGGAAAGTTTATTTTTTTACCAAATAGTGGACTTTTTTGTGGAATTTGACCTTTTGCCTTGGTCAAGGGCATTCGGTCAGGGTCTGTATTAGGGTTGCTATATAAGTGTGTACTATCTGACGAATCAATGGTATAAATGTAACCTTATTTAATGTCATCAGAGCGCCACCCGAGGAAATGGAGCTAAGACATAGACCTAGGTCACTATATTTTTTCCTAATCATCAAAATATACCAATATTTCCAGAATTCGTTCACAAGCTACTAATTTCAAACAGTCCCAATTTTAAAGTTACAAAACAAATTTTATCAAGTTTTTAGCTCTAAAATCTTAAGTACAATGCCTATAAATTTTACAATAAATTAATAATGTATACAAATACAGTATAATACAAAAAATACCTCAAAAACATAAATACATTTACAAGGAAAATTAAGAAGAACAATGAGACAATATCTTACAAAATAAAATTGAAGAGATAATCACCAAGAACCAAAATCAAAACCCTAGCTTCCAAACCAAGATTTTTAATCACCGAATATAATTCTAATACCCTTGAAAGAATGTTTTATAGACTCCTTTACTTCAGCCCTTAAACCTTAAATAAGATACTTCTTGATTGCACATGAGAAGGATATAACCAAAGAGTACTACAACTAGTCTTCTTGTACTTGAATCTTTTGAAATATTACTAGCAAATTTTTTAGTGAGTATGGTGATGGTGGTGAGTTAGGGGTCGACCAAGGAGAACAAGTGAAAGAGGGATTGAGCAAACTAGGAGAAAATGTTGAGGCGTAGTGGTGTTGGTGTTTCTAGACATGCAAAGTGTTAAGGACAAGTGTCCTTAATACAATACCTATCAAGACATCTAAGGGATGACAACCCACTAACATGAAAAAGATAATAAGTTTTATAAATTTTGTGTTAAATTTAGATTAAGTGGGTATTGTTTAGGCTAATGGGTAAAAACGTAAAATGTTGCAAGATTTTAGGCGTAACCACAAAGAGAAAATGTAAATAATAAAAATAGAATTACAACATATGTGATACTTATGTAAAATAATAAATTACGTAGAGCACGTAGACGGATATTTATTCTAAAACCGGGTTCACGTTAAATAAACTTTTTACTACGAACGCGAGATAATCTATCCGGTTAATCATACAAATTAAATTTTTACTCAAAAGTAAATAAAATAATGAAAGTATAGGATTTAATAATGACCTGAAATTTATGGAGTGCTACAATTTTCGTTGCCGCTATCCTTTCGTTAGCGAATTTTGTCCTTACGCTAAAGCTGTGTAAAAATAAAAGCTAAGTAGTGTGTATATGTAACACCCGTAGCCCGACAAGGTATTATTTTATGATATAAATAGTAATATTAAATGGTTTAGAATGCAATTTATAAAAAAATGGTTAAGTTATACTGTTAGGAATAGATAAGTGATAAGTTGTATAAAAACAAGTTGCCAAAATATGAAGAATACGACTTGAAGGACTAGTTTTGCCAATTAAGAAAACTTAATTAATTAAATATCAAATACTAGACAAATTTACACATTTCCAGAATTTGTCTGTGTGTTCACGTGTGTGAGTCTGTGTCGACACAAAAGAGGAAAAAGAGAGAAAAGCTAGAATTTAGAAATTTGATGAAATTGATCAAGGGGGAAGAAGTAACAAGCTATTAAGAGCCCTTATTTTCAATCTCCACATCAAGTAAGTGATTACCCAATCTAAAATTAGGGTTTATGTTGTGATTTTTGGGAATAATAGGTAAAGGTTATTAATTTATCACTCTAAATATTAATTAGTTACTAATTAGGGTTAATTCC
>BQNB010097167.1:0-25451 GCA_026074375.1 Tanacetum coccineum | reverse complement strand
ACAGGTTTTAGAACTTAGTTTGTAGAGATTCAAATTTTAGAGTTTAAAATGATAATCACAACACCAGGACAGTTTTAAGCTAAATTAGATTTAGAGTTTAATGTCTCAAAAGCAATTTAGAGTTCACATTTGAATAATATAGGTTTAGATACACTTGGTAAGTAGGATTAGAGAGTTCTCATCTCAAAGTTTAGCCTGCAATTGAGCATATTGCCAAGTGCATCAGCATATTAAGTTAGCAAACAGCAGAATTAACTACTGTTTGCTCATCAACTTCTAGCTTATTTCTAGCATTTATAAGTAGGAATTAGAAAGTAGAATTTTGCACTTTGTTAGAACTCCATTAGTTTTACAAAATTCATCATTTAGATTTCATTTTAAGCTTTTAAGTTTAGCTTATTTTTACTGCAAAAAGTAGTGTAGCAGTGCACTAGAGTCTAGCTTATTTTCTTATTAGTTTCTTATTTCTAGTTGAAATTTTTAGAAATCTTTTATCTAGGTTTGCTTAATAACCACAGGAAAGCTTAATTCTAAAATTTCAGCTTCTAAGGATAAGTAATAAGTTAGTTAGCTTATTAGAAAAAGCTTAAAAATAGTTATAAGCTGAAACTTGCACTTTTTAATATCATTTTTCTTGTTATTCTTGTTAAAACTTAGCTTATTTCTTGTTAGATATACTTAGTACACATCTTAGGGTGTTTATAGCTTCTTTTAGTTTTAACTTTCATGTAGAATTAAGCAAGAAATAAGCCATTGTTTTGAAAAGTTAGAATTTCAAAAGAAAAAGCTTAGTTTCTGTAACAGTTTCAAAAAGCTTATTTTCTAGCTTATTAAGTCGTTAAAAGTTACAAGTGTCTTTGTTAAAGTTGTAGAGAATAAGCTCAAGTATAACTTTGTAGTTTTAAGTTTTTGCTTATTCTCATTTCTTAATAAGCCAAAAATAAGCCAAGTCGTAGGGTCTGTTTTGTATATTTTTCATAGTTCAAGGTTACTCGTTTTCATAGTAGTGTAAAATTTAGACAGTTACCCCGCCTACCCTTTATTTTCTATTTTTACACTTTCTACCCTGTCTTTTGGGAAAAATAAAATAGATTTAATATTTTTAAAATTAGTTTTTATAAAATTAGGGTTTAGTTTTTAATTGATAAAATTAGGACTCAATTAGTTTATAAAAATTGGGCATTTTTGTACCTTTAGATTTCTGCACCTTTTTAGTAGATAAAAAGCATTTTTCTTTATTTTTCCAATTAAATTTGTATTTTCTAGGAATTAAAATAGGTTTTAGTAATTTCTTTTTCTTAAATAAATCATAGAAAATAGAAAAATAGTTGAAAATTTTTAATTCTTTTTGTGAAAATTTTCTTTTTAAATCTAGTATTTTTGAAAAATAAAAGTAAAATTTTAGTGTTAATTTTTAGAAAAAGTTTATTTTTAGTAAATCATTTTTCTTTAGAAATTCATAAAAAATTCAAAAATAGTTAAAAAATTCTAATTCTTTTTCCTAAAATTTTCTTTTTAAATTTGTGATTTTTAGGTATAAAATTTGTTAAAAGTAGTGCCTTAGATTTTACATTCTCGTTTTAGCTCACGTTTTTAATTCACATTTGTTAATTTTTCGTGCTAGTTAATTGATTTTAGTTTCTTTAATCGTTTCTATAGTTTAATTGTTCTATTATATTCGTAGTATAATTCAAAATTCAAAAATCCTTTACCCATTCTTAACTCGAATCCGAATTATTCCCAAATCTCAATTCACGACTTCTTCGAGGAATTTACGACCCGTGTATTAATTACTTTCCTAAGTGATTAATTACTTACGGTATCTTGGTTGGTGAAAGTTTGCACTATAGAGATATATACTATACTTATCACACCGAACCAATTTTGGCGCCGCTGCCGGGGAAGACGTGAACGATTTTTAAGAATATTCGTTGAAGTAGAGTTTTGAAGACCCTTCCTTTGGAAGTTATTTTGCTATTTTTTGATATATACTATAAAAATACAAAACGATCATTAATTCGATTCCTATCGAATTAATACAAAAAAAAACAAATTTGGATACTAGCTATCCATCTTAAACCATTCCAATAAACAACAAAACAAATCGTGAGTTACTTGCGAGGTACGACGGACCTTTGAGTTTACAAACTATAAGGTGAGTTTAAGGAAAAGTGATAGCTACTTTCTAAGAAGTCATTGCGGCTCGCTAAGCTTTTCCGCTCACTTGTGCGTAATCTTGGAGACTTATCGTGAAGCTTGTAATTAACGGTTGCCAAAAATATTTTTCTTTTTGTTTTCCTTCCTAATAAATACTAAAAATTGTAAATTTCCCCAAAAATAATCTTCTTAATCTCAAATTCTTCTTTTTCTTATTTTCACTAGTGCATGCGCACTCGCTCTTCCTTGGAATACACAATTCCGAGAAGACATAATCGTCGACGTTCTCGACAACAACAAGAGGCAATCCCTCTCATTTTGGAACCCGAGATTCCAATGGCCGATGATCGACCTATGGCCGAGCAACTTCAAGCTCCCACCGGGGGGTTTGAAAGTGCTATAGTTGTACCACTCATCAATGCTCAAAATTTTGAACTTAAATCCTCTCTCATTAATCTTGTTCAAAATTGAATTTTTCGAGGAGGTAATGATGAGGAGCCTCATGCTCACATTCGTCATTTTGAGAGCATAACTAATAATCAAAGGTACCCGGATGTACCTAACACCACCATCAAACTTCTTCTATTTCCATTTTCTCTTGACGGGGTTGCCAAAACGTGGCTTGACAAAGAACCCCCGAATTCTATTCTTACATGGGATGACTTAGTTTCTAAGTTCATCAACTTTTTCTTTCCACCTTCTAAGACCACCAATCTTCGGAACGAAATTACGAATTTTCGTCAAATTGCTCAAGAATCTTTCTCCGAAGCTTGGGAGCGTTTCAAGGAACTTCTAAGGAAGTGTCCTCATCATGGTTTTTCACTCATGCACCAATTAGACACATTCTATAATTCTTTGAGCTATAATGATCAAGATTCTCTTAATTCCGCTGCCGGTGGCAATTTTCTCTACAAAAGTCCAACCGAAGGACTACAAATCATAGAGAATAAGGCCAAAGTTAGATGTTCACGGAACGCCGTGATGCGAGTGAGTACGAATGCTCCTCCATCCTCATCTAATTCATCATCTAGCTTGAGTTCCTACAAATGGCAGCATCATTAGAGATAAGATGACTTTAAACCTTAGGAATGAATTGAATGAGATAAAAACAGATAAAGCTCTCGTGCCTACATTCCCGTTCCGATAAACGCGGTGGATGTGAAAGGTGTAACCACTTGTGTGTAACAACCATAGTTTTTTAATGTGTGTCCACTGACTAAGGAGTTTATGAGAACCCGTTTATCATGGATAATTTCCAACAATTTCAACAAACCGCATCGGTTGTAATTTTTGTTCAAACATGTAAATTCCGGGTACCGATGCTTCCTAACTGGCAAACACAAAAGACCAACCAGATTTAATCAACCTAACCAATCAACAATTCTAGACCAAACCAAGATACACTGCTAACAAGGTACACTGGGAATAGAAATGTAAACCAAAAACCAATCATGTAATCATGGAGTTAACTCGGGATTTTCTCAACAAGCTCAAGCTTATCAAGTCCCGAGTGCACCAGCTCCGGTTACTTATTCGAGGTTTGAAGCTTACACAAAAGCGAATGATGCTACTTTGAATAATTTGCAAAAGAATCTGAATGATTTCAAAAAAGAACAACAAGATTTTCAAAATGAACAAAGGAATTTTCAGAATATGATGCTTAACATGTTTCAAAAGCAAATGGGGAATAATAATACATCAAGTTCAGGGACTTTGCCAAGTAACACGATTCCTAACCCTAGAAATGAATGCAAAGGGATTACCACCCGTAGTGGTGTTGTTTTAGATGGACCCTTACCTCCTATGCCTCCTCCTTTTGTCAATCCAGACAATGAGGTTGCTAAGGAAACCGAGGTGACAAAGGACCAAGTGCAACTTAATAGTTCACAAAGTACCGCAAGAGTCCACACCTCCGTAGTTCAAATTAGGGAAAGTCCCAAACAAAGAAGAGGACCAGTTAGTATAGACTAAGTTGATAATGAACCTTCAAGACCAAAACATCTTGGCCTACCCTTCCAAGGGTTGAAAGGACAAAAATCGTGAAAGAGATGATAAACTTAGCTTCAAAAGTACATAGGAAACTTTCGAGATCTTCATTTTGAACTTAGCATTGCTGATGCTCTTATCTACATCCCAAGTTATTGCTTTGATGCACAAAAATTAGTAAAGTCAACAGAAGACAAGTGAAATGAAATAACAAAGACACCAATGAATGCAAATTGCTCTGTTCGGTCATTCTCCAAAAATCTTCCCGAAAAAGCCTTTGTGACCCGGGTCGATTTCTCCATTGTCCTTGAAGAATTTGGGAGTTTGATAATTACTTGGCTTTCTTGCGATCTAGGTTGCAAGTAGCCAATCTCATGCCCTTGCTAAATGGAAGAAACTTGGACTTTCCTGACCTTTTACAAGCACTAGAATGGTTCTAAATTAGCCGACCGAAAAACAATTTCTAAACCCCTTGGGATAGGCCGAAAATTGTGTTCGTTGAAGGTCGGAAAATTCACTTCCCGGTCGATTTGTGATTTTAGACTTGTTGCAGACCCCCAAGTTCCTTTGATTTTAGGAAGGCCATTTTTGAGCACAGCTCATGCCTTGATTGATGTTTATGAGGGGGAAATCATTTTGAGACATGATGATCAATCTTTGATACTTAAGTGCGGTGACACTCCCACAATTTCTTATGATAATTCTGAGTCCGTGAACCGAATTGACCTTATTGATGCAACTTGTGCTGAGTATGCTCCAAAAGTCTTGGACTTTACCAGAGTTGGTTGAGTCCACTTCTATCTTTTGGCCCTCCACCTTTCACCTGTCCTTTGAAAGGAAGGAGATGCTTCTTGAACAAGAAATAGAAGAGTTTTTAGAAAGTGATGAATCTTTAGACATGAACTTGCAAGATGATTTTAATGATGAGGATGATGATGTAGTCTACTTAGAATCATTGCTTGAAGTTTTAAATGATGACCTTTTTACGAATTTCTTCTAAAAAGCAAATCAATAATGTTGAATCAGTAAAAACATCGATTGAGGAACCACCCGACCTTGAACTCAAAGATTTGCCTTCTCATCTTGAATATGCTTTTCTTGAAAAAGATAATAAACTACCTGTCATAATTTCAAAGGATTTAAAAGAGGATGAAAGGAGCGAGAGCGCTTATTGAGGTTTCTTTTGAACAGCGTCAACAAAAGTGCTTTAGCTTAGGAAAATCTCCGACATTAAGGGTATCAACCCAAAATTTTGTACACACAAAATTTTAATGGAGGATGATTTCAAACATGTGGTTCAAATGCAAAGAAGGGTCAACCCTAAGATTCATGAGGTGATTAAGAAAGAGGTAATCAACTCTTGATGCCAGAAGTGCTTAATCTACCCCATATCGGATAGCCCATGGGTAGCCCGTTCATGCGTTCCTAAAAAAGAGGAATGACCGGTGGTTCAGAAATGAAAACAATGAACTCATCCCAACCCCGACTTGTGACCGTTGGAGAGTTGCATTGATTATAGGAAAGCTTAATGATGCCACTAGGAAGACCTGTTTCCCTTACTTTTATGGATCAAATGCTTGAAAGGTTACGGGAAATGAGTTCTATTGTTTTCTTAGATGGATTTTCTGGTACTTTCAAATCCCAATTGACGCCCCCAAGACCAAGAAGAAGACCCACCTTTACTTGCCCTTATGGAACCTTTGCCTAATAAAGAATGCCTTTTGGGCCTTTGTAATGCACCGGGACCTTCAAAGGTCATGACGTCCCGATTTTCCCATGATATGATTGCGAAAACCATGAGGTTGTTTATGGATGACTTTTTCGGTTTTTTTGGAATAATTTTTCCAAAGTGCCTGGGATAATCTTGAATAAAATGCATCATCGTTTGTGAAGAAACAAATCTTGTGCTTTAATTGGGAAAAATGCCTTTCATGGGTAAAAGAGGGAAATAGGTTTTTGGGTCATAAAATTTTCAAAGAATGGTTTAGAAGTTGATAGGGCAAAAGTATAAAGTGATAGCTAAATTACCTTACCCGACCACGGTAAAGGGAGTTCAAAGTTTTTTAGGTCATGCGGGTTTTTATCGAAGGTTCATTCAAGACTTTTCGAAAATTGCAAGACCAATGACTCATCTTTTGGAAAAAGAAACTCCTTTATTTTTCGGATGAGAGAAACAGCTTTTGAAATGATCTTTATAGAAAGAAAATTTGATTGAATCCACCAATACTTTGTTGTGCCCTAATTGGGAATTATGATTTTGAGATAAAGTGTGACGCTAGTGATTTTGCTCTTGAGCAGTTTTAGGTCAACGAAAGATAAACATTTTCCAATCCTAGTCATTATGCGTGTAAGACCATGACCGGGGCCAACTTCATTACACCACAATTGAAAAGGAAATGCTAGCCGTAGTATATGCTTGGAGAAGTTTCGACCATATTTAGTCTTATCGAGACCATAGTGTATACGATCATTCGGCTATTAAGTACCATATGGCTAAGCAATGCTAAGTCCAAGGTTACTTAGATGGATTCTTTTAACATTCAAGAGCTCAATTCTTGAAACGAGCGCGAAGCTGCGATCGCGCAATAAGTCGTCTGAAAATGTAGCCGCCGATCACCTTCTAGACTAAAAACCCTCACAGAGAATGAATCTTGAAAAGCAAGCACATAACTGAATCTTTCCTTTAGAGTCATTAGGGAATTGAAGCAGTAAAAGAGATAATGTGAATGAAATGTGATTGATGAAAATGAAAATGTTGTTGAAAAATGTTGTGCCTTAATAATGTGAATGTTCTTAGTGATAATACCACGCCATGGTTCGCCGACTTAGCGAACTACCATGCGGGTAATTTTGTTAAAAAAGGAATGAGTTCACAACAAAAGAGAAAAATTTTCAAAGATGCAAAGCACTACGTATTGGGATGACCCTTACTTGTTTAAGATTTGTGTGGACCAAGTCATTAGACGATGTGTTTTTGGTAAAGAGGCTCATGAGATTCTCATGGCTTGTCATAGTGGACCCACGGGAGGCCACCATAGTGCCAATTACACCGCTCGCAAAGTCTTTGACTCCGGATTTTTTTGGCCCACCATTTATAAAGATGCTATCAACTTGGTAAAACATTGCGATGCTTGTCAAAGGCAAGGCAAAATCTCTCAAAGAGATGAAATGCCTCAAAAAAACGCAAAACATAGTTTGAGATATCTTTGATTTATTATGGGGATTGATTTTATGGTCTAAATATACCAACTCTCTAGTAGGGTAACAGTACATCTTATTATGCGTGGACAGTATTTTGTCAAAGTGGGTGGAAGCTAAGGCTTTACCTACTAATGATGCTCGTGTTGTTTGCAAGTTTTAAAAAATCTTTTTGCTAGATTTGGAACCCCTCGAGCTATAATCAGTGATAGAGGCACACATATTGTTATGACCAATTTGCAAAAAGGTCATAGGCAAAGTCTGGTGTGACCCATCGACTTTCGGACTCCTAACCACCCTCAAAACGAGTGTCTAGTTGAGGTTTCCAATAGGGGAATTAAGAAGAATTTTAGAAAGAACCATAGGTGAGAGAATAGAGCTTCTTGGAGTATAAGTCTTGATGAGCTCTCTAGGCTTTTTTCTATCACTGCCTACTAAACTCCTATTGGATAAGTGTACTGTTGCCTTATAGGTTTGTTACGGAAAGCTTGCCATCTCCTATTGAGATGGAACATAAAGCTTTCCTGGCTCTTAAGCAAACAATCTAGATCTTATTCTTGCAGGTGGCCAAATAAAATTCACAAAATTAAATGAGGCATAATGGAGTTTAAGAGATGAACCCAAGGCGGATTGCGTTGGGGGGGGGTTGGGGGCTTGTGAATAAGGGGAGAAAACGAAAAGGTTACATGATTCAAAAATTAAAAACCGAGTTTTTAATGTTGGGGATCAAGTTCTTCTTTTTAATTCAAGGTTAAAGATTTTTTCGGGGAAGCTAAAATCTCGATGGCGGGGACCCAATATACAATTTGCAAATGTTTTCCCCATATGGAACTATTGAACTTTTTCAAAAAGTGGTCAAACCTTTGCTTCAGTGAATGGTCATTGGCTATGAACAGTATTTTGGGGGAAGATGGCCCGAAGAGAAATTTATCCCAGAATTCAATCAGACCCTCCATTGAAAAACTATTTTGGGGGGGGGGGGGGGGGAAAGGAGTCTACAAGGGACTTCTATAATTATCAAGCGCTTTTCGTTTGGAGGCACCCCATGCATTATCCTTTTATTTTCTTTCATTTCTATTTTTCTTTGCTTCCCCAAGGACAAATTAATTCGGGGGCGATATAAGCTTGTACTCGGTTTAACAAAAACTAAGCCTTTTTAGAGATATTTTTAAGCTCAACAATGTAAAAAGGAGAGAATCTTGTTCTTTTTTTTTCGTCTCTTTTTGGTTTGTTTGTGATTTTTGTCCTAGGTTTTTCCGGATGTTGGGAAGCTGCGATGGTTCAATATTTGTGGAAGGAACAAGCAATTTCCACAATTTCCATGATGGTCCTCCAATCTTCTCTTCATAAATAAGGAAATCTCTATAGTTCTTGTTCTTATCGAACATAAACATCTATTCTATTGCATGACCTTTAGAATTTTTGTTAAAGAGTGCTTTTGACCGGGGCTTATTGTTTAAACTTGAGGAATAAAGGGGTTTGGGCCATTTTAGGGGGGTATTTGGGGGGGGGGGGAATGGAGGGGTGATGGGGCTGTATCGTGAGCCCTTGCTCTTCACGCATAACCTGTTTGAAATCTTTTTGAATTACCTTTTGAGAACATGAAAATTTTTAAGTTGTGCTTACAGAAGAGCTCAAAGAAGCTTAATTTGGAAAAACAAACACCACGTTTTTATGGTAGTCCGTTGTGAGAAATAGAGTTAATTTGACTTTGGACCGGGTGAAAAATGCCCTAGCTAGTTTCCTTTAACCTTCCGTTTGTAGGGCCAAGCTTTCCACAAATCCCTATTGCTTTGGATTTTAAAATTGTGAAGAACATGAAAGGATATAGTAGAATATAAAGTGTATTGCTTAAGTCCAAGTTTATTGGAAAACCGAAAGCTTATATGATGGATTTGTGTCATTTTAACTTCCCATAAGCTCTTAAACAACACTTAATCATACTGCACTTTTTAATTTAGCTAAGTCAAAACCAATTCTTTAACAAGTCCTTACATTTTGAAAAAGAATTCACTTAATATGTAAGATAACATTTTTGGTTTCAAAATTTATAATTGATTTTCACAAATGAAAATTTCCATTCATACAAAAAAAAGATAATTATCAAAATAGAATGTCAATGAAGCATTTCTAATTGCAAAAGCATTATAGAGCGATTTTCGTGCAATGAATCATTCGCAAAAATAAAATAACAAAAGCTATATTAGTTTTATCGTTGGCGTATCCATTTGAGAGAAAGACTCGGATGGGGGTCGCAACCAAAATGATTAAAACTATGTACGTGGAATCAAGGTTCGTAGGCATTCATCACTAGGGAGCGCGACCTAGGTGATGATTGTAACTAAGGGACTTTGGATTCTAGGCTTTGTAGGAAAAGGTGTTGTCGCGATAACTCACAAATGTTAGCAGTGGAGTGAGGGTTCGAACTAAGAACACCGGTTGTTGTGCGATATCCTATTTGGGAAAAGGCCCATAGTAGGTTCGAACTAATAACAACATTCCTATTTGCAGAAAAAAAATTATAAGTACATGAAAAATAAAAAGAATGGTTAAAAAAATTTCATTTTTCCTCAAATCCATTTATAAGTTTTGTTTCCTATCTCTTTTAGCTTGAGTCAGGTTTATCTATGTTATTAAACATTTGAAGCTCACAAGGCTTATTTGATAAAGCGGAATGAATTTCAACTATGAAGATAAATTGATCTATGGTTGAGTTAAAAAGAGTGCACACATCTTAATCATTAATTTATTCCTGGGAGTAAAAAGTTCACAAGTTATAAGTATAAGAGCTTAATCATTTAGACTTATATTGACAATGATCTTGTTTATAGCTTTTGTTTAGTCAAGTGAAAAACAAGGATGACAAATTTTCCTCTTTTGTGCCTATTAATCGGGATATCCTATTACGATGAGCCTAAAAGTTGCAAAGTTGCAATGAATTGCCATTAAACTGTTCCCAGAGAATTAAATGTTGATAAAAGCAAAAGTTGTTTTTAAAAGGTGATTTCATAAAAGATTTTAACAAGGGCAAATTTGGAAACTGTTAGTTTACAAAGTTGACGACATCATAACATTGCGTGTGGACACGCGAATCCTTAGTTTGGGGAATTTTGATATTTGCTTAATTGTATATGTAAATTACCCGGGATTTTGCCAAATAAAAGCAATAAAAATACCAAAAGAATAGAAAAAGTGTGCTTTTATGTCTAATTGTGCAGGAAAGGATGAAAAGGACAAAAAGAAGCAAAAACGATCAAAAACCAAATCGGCTGAGCTTCTCTCGTGATATAAAAGAACAAAGACAAGAGCAAGAGTGTAGAAACGAGGCCAAATTCACAAGCCGATCAGCCCGACACAGGGAAAGAATGAAATTCAAGAGACCGGCCATATGAAGTCCAAGGGGGACCAAAGGTTATAAAGTGTGCAAGAGTTCAAGGGCTTTATTGGGGAAGATTGAAGTTTCGAGAGGGAACGCGGAGGATTGCCAAGAGGAAAAAAGTTGTATAAAGGAAGGAAATCGAGCGAAGAAACATTCAAAGGTCTGGATTATTGCCTAATCAAACCTTGTTTATAACTAGAATGGGCGGGGTGAATCACAAGGACTAGTTGTGCCAACACTCCAATCTTTCAAACTGAACCCGCGTTTGTTACAACAACCCTCCAACGGCCTAACAACTTTTCCCGCGCTTTTTACCCACACAAACCCACTTCGTGAAATCCCTTCCCCGCTCCTCTATAAAACCCAAATTCGTTCATAAGCTCTCTCCAATCACAAACAACCACGTGTAAACATCTCATTGGCCAGGACACCTCATCTTTCTCATCCAACGGCTACAAATCAATTTCAAATGATCAAGGGATGAGATTAAAAGGATTTTTCTAGAAGACTTCCCTCCTCTTCACCTCTCCTCTATAAATAGCAGCCCAAGTCTCATTTGTAGTGGTTGAATTTTGTTTTAAAACTTGTACTTTGTAATTTTCCATTTTTAAGCAATTTAATTCTCACTTTAAGCAATTAAGCTTTTAAGCTCTTGTAATCTCTTCTTTTAAGCCTATTGTACGGTGTTTTAATTCATATTACAACTCAGTTTGAGCAATTTTCTTAATCTTTTGGTTTTCAGGGATAAACGCTTGTGGTCATCAAATAAGCTCTAAAATAAGCTGTTTGAGCTTATTCTTCGGTATAAGGGCTCATTTTTAGTCCCAAAATTTTGTGGTTAGGAGCTGTCTTTTCGCATTATAGCCTCATTTTAATGCGAAACACATGTGCACTTAATGATTAGAATAATTCTTATCAAGGCAACAAAGAGCAAATAAGCTCTAATTCTAGCTTGGTGTGGATATATAGGGGTTTGTGGAGGTTTTGTTGATAGTCCTTGTGGAGGGTAGATCCTCTCTTTTTCTTGTTTGTATGCTTTTCGGTGTAATATTGGGTGGTGAAATTCTTTTATGTTATATATTTGTTATTTGGTATGTTTTTTATTAATGGAGAGGGGGTGGGCCGTTGTTTGACGAATTTGTATGTTAGTTTTTTTTGTTTGTTTTTAGTTGGGGAGGTGCGTCGGGGATTGTGGATTTGGATGTGAGTGGTATTAGGATTTGGTATGTTTTTTAAGATTGTTTAATAAGGTGAATTTTGCTTACTATACTTAAAAGAGTTTTAGTTTTATTTCTTTTTTTGGTTTTCAAGATATTAGTGGCACTTTAACACTTCTGTCATATAAAACATAGTTTAAGCCTTATACGAACTAGCTTAAATTCACACATAAGCTATAGGTTCTATAGCTTAAACAGCTCAAGTAGGTTAAAATTAGAATGTGTAGATAAAAAGTTAAAGCTGATTTAGTTTTTGAATAGGTTTAAAGTGAATTTAGCTTTGACAGTTTTTCATTAAGGAGTGTTTGGTTTATAGTGCATTTGACTTCTAAAGTCAATATCATAGTGTCAAAACCTTTTACATAGTTGCATTAGTTCTTAATATCAAGGTTCAAACAGGTTTTAGCAGTTAAAGTTTAGTTTTTAAAAGTTTAGAGCTTAAAATTTTGCATCTAGCACCAGGGCATATTACAGTCATAAGAGTTTTAGAATTTTAGGATTTTTAAAGCAATTTAGGGTTCAAGGTTGTTTAGTGTTCACTTAGGATCATTCTAGTGAAGTGTAGGTTCTAAAAGTTTAGTTTGAATCTGAGTTCCTTGCCAATTGCACCAGCAGCCAATTGCACCAGCAAATCACAGCATATCAGTTAAAGAGTGGGCCATTTCACTCTTTAAATTTCTCATTTCCATTAGAAATATTAGAAAACTTTTTACCTAGGAAGAATTAAGGTAGCTAGGTTAGCTTATTTTCAAAATCTCAGCTTATAAAGTTTAGTAATAAGCTTTCTAGCTTATTAGAAAAAGCTCAAAAAACAGTTTCATTTAGACTTTGCTCTTTCTCATCTTAATTTTCTTTCTAAATTTGTTAAGAATAGGTTTATTTTAGTGTAAATCCATTTAATGTACCTCTTAAGCTAGAATAAGCTTCTTTTAGTTTTAAAATTCATCAAATATTAAGCTCATAGTAAGCCAAAATCCAAAACACTCTGTCAATAAGCACTTTCTGTGACAGGAAACATTTTGCTTATTTTCTAGCTTATTCTTTGGTTAAAAGTGATAAGTGTCTTTATTAAAGTTACTAGGAATAAGCTGTTTTACAACTTTTTAGTTTTAAGTTTTTGTTGATTCTCATTTTTTTCAATAAGCAAAATAAGCCATAATCGCAGGGTCTGTTTTGTACTTTTCTTAAACTTCAAGGTTACCTGTTTCTATTAGAGTGTAAATTTACAAATATTAGCCCGCCTACCCTGTTGTTTCATTTCTAACAGTTTCTAGCCTGTCTTTTATAAGAAATAAAAAAGAATTAATATTTTAGTTTTTGGTTTTAAATAATTAGGGTTCATATTTTTAATCAATCAAATTAGGGAACAATTAGGGCATAAAAATTAGGGCTTTTCATTCCATTGATTTTCTGCACCAATTTAGCATCTAAAAACCATTTTTCTATATTTTTCTCATTAAAATTGTATTTTCTAGGAATTAAAATAGATTGTAGTTAATTCCTTTTTCTTATAAAATTCATAGAAAATAGAAAAATAGTTGAAAATTTTTGATTCTTTTTGCAATAATTTTCATTTTAAATCTAGTATTTTTGAAAAATAAAAGAAAAATTTTAGTGTTAATTTTTAGAAAAAGTTTATTTTTGATAAATCATTAAATCTTAGAAAAATCATAAAAAATTCAAAAATAGATAATATCAACAATCTCCCCCTTTTTGATGATTACAAAATTTAAACTCATTAAATGTAAATTTATTTTTAAACAAGTATTTAGTGAGTTTTATGTCATTTCTCCCCCTTTTTGTAGAATCAAAAAGGCATCGTCGAGAATTGCTAGTAAAATCGACGGAATAAATGCTCCCCCTTGATGTGTGCTCCCCCTCATTCGAGGGCACCAAGGAATCGAGCTATGGTTTCTTGGCTACAAAAACGAGTTAGAACAATACAAATATTTCTAACATGTAGCAAGAAGGAAAAATATGGCATAATAATAATGCAACCAACAATAATCATCCATTAAAAGTAAAATAGTGTGTGAACCACACTCATGCATACATAAGGAAAATGCTAACATACATGAAAATTTTAAACTACAAAAAGT
The DNA here is from genome assembly GCA_026074375.1 of Tanacetum coccineum. NCBI lineage: Eukaryota > Viridiplantae > Streptophyta > Magnoliopsida > Asterales > Asteraceae > Tanacetum > Tanacetum coccineum. The sequence goes on along the minus strand of BQNB010097167.1, from coordinate 11,415 downwards.
CCTATAACTAGTAAAGCTCCATAGGACTTGCTTGCAAAATGGTGGATGAACAATTATTTGAGAAACTAAACATAGAGTATGTTTAGTTTGGGAAAGATGATGGAGGTGGTGGGATGATGGTTGTTGGTGATTATGAGAGCATATGTTCAATATATGAAAACATATATTGAAGTTCATCCCTTAACCCAAAAATGAGGGTTCGGTTGTGGATACAACAAAGACATGAATCATCATGCGCTTCGAGTAAATTCCAAGGGATGGGATGACCAAAGATAGGTGGTGAAGGTGATGGAGTATCAAATTGGACATCAAGTTGGGTAATTGGTGAAAGGGTGAGAGTGATGTCCATTGATGCATTTTCTTGAGTTGGAGGTGGTGGAGAAACTCTTGGAGGAGGAGATGTTGGTGGTTCAAGTAACCATTTGATGAGGTTGGTGATTTGGGTATGTAGTCAATTGAGGATGAAGAAGTATCTTTGGTTGATGGTGTTTTGGAAGGTGCATTAGGAGCACTAGGTGATGAGAGTTGAAGTTTGGGTGATGGAGTTTTTGTGTCATCTTGGGTTAAATCCATAAACAATTGTTTTGGTGGAATGATGTTGATTTTTGGTCTCTTGGAGGCTTTGGAACCGAAAGCTCTAGTGTATGCCATGGATGTTAATAATGGTTAGTGTATGATGAGGAAGATGATGTGTTGGTGATGATCATTTGGAAGGGATTTATAGGAAGGAAATGGTTTGAAAATGGAATGAGTTTGAACTAGTTTAAGTTATTCTAAATTAAACCGAATTTTTAGAGAGCGTAATGATTGAGGAGATCATGCATCACATTCGTCATTCGAGAGCTATTCGAACAAACCACAAATTGGTAACCCGATGTACCTAACAATCCACACATCAATACTTCTTCTTTTCCTTTTTCTCTTGGATGGGGTTTGCCATGACTTGGCTAGACAAAAGAACCCCCAAATTCCATTCTCACATGGGTTGACTTAGTCTCTAAAGGTACTTCATGTTCGTTTTCACACCTTCTATTACCACCAACCTTTCGGAACGAAATTACGTATTTATCGTCCAAATTGCTCAGAATCTTTCTCCGAAAGGATTGGGGAGCGTCTTATTGGATCTTCTTAGGAAGTGTCCCTCACCATGGTTTTTCATAATGCACCAATTAGATACATTCTAATCAATTTCTTTGAGCTATCATGACCAAGATTCTGCTTATATTCTCGCTGCGGTGGAGAAATTTTCTCTATAAAAGTCCAAACGAAGGGCTACTAATTATAGAAACAAAGCCAAAGTGAGATGTTCACGGTAAGCCGTGCATGCGAGTAGTCGAATGCTCCTCCAACTTCTTCTTCTTCATCAACTTTGAGTTCCAACAATTGGCAGCAACATTAGAGGATAAAGGACCTTAAACCTTTAGGATATTGAATTGAATGAAATGAAAAACATGATGAAATCTCTTGTGCCTACTCCCGCTCCGATTAAAGCGGTTGAGGAAGGTGTACTTCGTGTTGGTATACAATATCAGTTTTGAGTGTGTGGCCCAATACTAGGGGTGTTTTGATGTACCGGGTTTATCACGATAATTTCCCAACAATTTCAACAAACCGCTGATCGGTGGTTATTTTGTTTCATAAATGGAAATTACCGGGTAACCGTAACGATCCTAAATCGGTCACAAACCAAATTAGACCACCTGGCTTTACATCATAAAATCCAACCATAAGTTGCTAGACCTAAATCAGGATATAATGCTAATCTGGTATAATGGGAAATAGAAATGTAAACAAACCAATCAAGTTAACCAGGAGGTAACTCGGGATTTACTCATGACATGCTCATGCTATCAAGTCCGAGTAATCAAGCTCCGGTTAATTATTCGAGGTTGAGGCTTTATTACAAAAAGCGAATGATGCTACTTTTGAATAATCTGCAAAAACTTTAAATGATTTCAAAAAAAGGCAACCAAAGATGTTCTAATTAAGGAACAAAGAAATTTTCCTCAAAGACATGATGCTTAATATGTTTCAAAAGCAAATGGGGAATAATAATGCATCAAGTTTCACTGGGACCTTACCGAGTAACCACATCCTCTAATCCTAGAAATGAATTTTTTTGCAAAGGGATCACTCACACAGTAGTGGTGTTGTTTTAGATGGACCTTTACCTCATATGCCCTCCTTTTGTCAATCGGACAATGAGGTTGCTAAGGAACCGAGGTGAACAAGGGACCATGGTGCACAAAATTAATAGTTCACAAAGTACCGCAAGAGTCCAACCTCCGGTAGACCTAAACAACAGGTAAAGAACAATTGGTTAACTAGAGTTGGAAAATGAACCTTCAAGACCAAAACAAATTTGCCTTACCCTTCAAGGGTTGAAAAGGACATAAAACGTGGAAAGAGTTGAGATCTTAGCATTTCAAAGGTCATCAGAATTTCTTTCGTGATCTTCATTTTGAAACTTAGATTTGCAGATGCTATAGTTCACCATGCCCAAAATTTGCTTGATGATCAAAAAGTTGTTAAGTAACAAATGGAAAGTTAATGGAAATAATCAAAACACAAATGACATGCTAATTGCTCTTGCGTTCATTCTCAAGAAAAGCTTCCGAAAGCTTGGTGACCACGGGCTCGTATTCTCATTCCTTTGATTTGGGGAGTTGATAATTACTATGGCACTAGCGGATCTAGTGAAGTATCAATCTCTATGCCTTCGTCTATTTGGAAGAAACTTGGACTTCCTGACCTTACAAGTACTAGGATGGTTCTAGAATTAGCCGACCGAACAATTTCTAAACCCCTTGGGATTGCTGAAAATGTGTTCGTGAAGGTCGGAAAATTCTACTTCCCGGTCGATTTTGTGATTTTAGACTTTGCTGCGGACCCCCGAGTTCCTTTGATTCTTTGGGAAGGCATTTCTTGAGCACGGCTCATGCCTTAATTGATGTTTATGAGGGGGAAATCATTCTAAGACATGATGACCAATCCTTGATACTTAAGTGTGGTGACACTCCCACCATTTCTTATGATAATTGTGAGACCGTTAAACGAATTGACCTTATTGATGCCACTTGTGCGGAGTATGCTCCACAAGTTTTGGACTTTACCAAAAGTGGTGATTCAACTTCTATACTTTTTGGTCCTCACACTTTCATCATTTTGAGGAAGTAGTGATGTCGTCTTGAACAAGAATAGATGAGTTTTTTTGTAGATGTGTTGATCTTTAGGCCATGAATTTTTGAAAGATGATTATTAATGATGAAGTTGATGTTGTAGTCTTACTTAGAATTCATGGCTTGTGGTTTTTTATGATGATCCTTTTTCACAATTTTCTCCTAAAAAGCAAAATCCAATAATGTTGATTGAATCTAGTCTAAACATCGATTGAAGAATCCACTCAGACCTTGACTCAAGATTTGCACTTCTAATCTTTGAATTTGCCTTTTCTTGAAAAAGATAATAAATTACCGGTCATAATTTCAAAGGATTTAAAAGAGGATGAGAAGGTAAAACTTATTGAGGTTCTTAAGGCTCATAAAAGTGCTTTAGCTTGGAAAATCTCCGACATTTAAGGGTATTGACCAAAAATTTTGTTACCACAAAATTTTAATGGAGGGATAGATATTCAATCCAGTGGTTAAATGCTAAAGAAGGGTCAATCCCAAGATTCCGAGGTGATAAGAAGAGGCATCAAACTTTTTGATGCCGGCTTTATCTACCCCATTATCGGATAGCCCCATCGGGTGAGCCCCGGTTCATTGCGTTCCTAAGAAAGGAGGAATGACCGTGGTGAAGAATGATGACAATGAACTCATCCCAACCCGACTTGTGACCGGTTGGAGAGTTTGCATTGATTATAGGAAGTTAAATGATGCTACTAGGAAAGACCATTTTCCCTTACCTTTTATGGATCAAATGCTTGAAAGGTTAGCGGGAAATGAGTTCTATTGTTTCTTAGACGGATTTTCCGGGTACTTTCAAATCCCGATTGACCCCCAAGACCAAGAAAAGACTACTTTCACATGCCCTTATGGAACCTTTGCCTACAAAAGATTGCCTTTGGCCATTTTGTATGCATCCGGGGACCTTTCAAAGGTGCATGACGGCCATATTTCATGACATGATTGAGAAAACCATGGAAGTTTTTATGGACGACTTTTCGGTTTTTGGGGATAATTTTTCAAAGTGCCTTGGTAATCTTGACAAAATGCTTAAAAGATGTGAAGAAACAAATCTTGTGCTTAATTGGGAAAAATGCCATTTCATGGTAAAAGAGGGAATAGTTTTGGGACATAAAATTTCAAAGAATGGTTTAGAAGTTGATAGAGCAAAAGTAGAAGTGATAGCCAAATTACCTTACCCGATCTCGGTAAAGGGAGTTCGGAGTTTTTTAGGTCATGCGGGTTTTTATCGAAGGTTCATTCAGGACTTTTCAAAAATTGCAAGACCCATGACTCATCTTTTGGAAAAAGAAACTCCTTTTGTCTTTTCGGATGAGTGTAAACAAGCTTTTAATGATCTTAGAAAGAAGTTGATTGAATCACCAATACTTGTTGTGCCTAATTGGGATTATGATTTTGAAATAATGTGTGATGCCAGTGACTTTGCTCTTGGAGCAGTTCTAGGTCAAAGAAAGGACAAACACTTTCATCCTATTCACTATGCGAGTAAGACTATGACCGGGGCTCAACTTCATTACACTACAACCGAAAAGGAAATGCTAGCCGTAGTATATGCCTTGGAGAAGTTTCGACCCTATCTAGTCTTATCGAAGACCATAGTGTATACGGATCATTCGGCTATTAAGTACCTAATGGCTAAGCAAGATGCTAAGTCAAGGTTACTTAGGTGGATTCTTTTACTCCAAGAGTTCAATCTTGAAATAAGGGACAAAAAAGGAGCTGAGAATGTAGCCGCCGATCACCTTTCTAGACTAGAGAACCCTCACAAGAATGAACTTGAAAAGCAAAATATAACCGAATCTTTTCCTTTAGAGTCACTAGGGAAAGTTGAAGAGGTCAAAGAGATTAATGTGAATGATAATGTGCTTAATGAGAATGAAAATGTTGTTGAAAATAATGTGCTTAACAATGTGAATGTGCTTAGTGATAATACCACGCCATGGTTCGCCGACTTAGCGAACTACCATGCGGGTAATTTTGTTAAAAAAGGAATGAGTTCACAACAAAAGAGAAAATTTTTCAAAGATGCTAAACATTACTATTGGGATGACCCATACTTGTTTAAAATTTGTGCGGACCAAGTCATTAGACGATGTGTTTTTGGCAAAGAGGCTAATGAGATTCTCATGGCTTGTCACAACGGACCTACGGGAGGCCATCATAGTGCCAATTACACCGCTCGTAAAGTCTTTGACTCTGGATTCTTTTGGCCCACCATCTATAAAGATGCTATCAACTTGGTTAAACATTGCGATGCTTGTCAAAGGCAAGGCAAAATCTCTCAAAGAGATGAGATGCCTCAAAACGCAATACAAGTTTGTGAGATCTTTGATTTGTGGGGGATTGATTTCATGGGTCCATTTCCATCTAGTAGGGGAAACAAGTACATCTTAGTTGCGGTGGACTATTTGTCCAAGTGGGTGGAAGCTAAGGCTTTACCTACTAATGATGCTCGTGTTGTTTGCAAGTTCTTAAAAAGTCTTTTTGCTAGATTCGGAACCCCTCGTGCTATAATAAGTGATAGAGGCACACATTTTTGTAATGACCAATTTGCAAAGGTCATGGCAAAGTATGGTGTGACCCATCGACTTTCGACTCCTTACCACCCTCAAACGAGTGGTCAAGTTGAGGTTTCAAATAGGGGAATTAAGAGAATTTTAGAAAGAACCATAGGTGAGAATAGAGCTTCTTGGAGTGATAAGCTTGATGATGCTCTATGGGCTTTCCGGACTGCCTACAAAACTCCTATTGGATGTACTCCTTATAGGTTGGTTTACGGAAAAGCTTGCCATCTCCCTATTGAGTTGGAACATAAAGCTTTTTGGGCTCTTAAGCAAACAAATCTAGACCTTAATCTTGCGGGTAAAAATAGAAAGTCACAAATTAATGAGCTTAATGAATTAAGAGAGCTTTATAAGGAAAAAACGAAAAGGTTACATGATTCAAAGATTAAAAACCGAGTTTTTAATGTTGGGGATCAAGTACTTCTTTTTAATTCAAGGCTAAAGATTTTCTCGGGGAAGCTTAAATCTCGATGGTCAGGACCATATACAATTGCCAATGTTTTCCCATATGGAACAATTGAACTTTTTCAAAAAGATGGTCAAACTTTTAAAGTCAATGGTCATAGGGTCAAACATTATTTTGGGGAAGATGTCCCTAAATTGATTGTCCCAGATGTTAAGACCGACCCACCATGATGACCTAGTTTGGGGAAAGAGTCAAGCGAAGGGGACTCTATAATAAACAAGCGCTTCGTGGGAGGCACCCCATGCTTATCCTTTTCATTTTCTTTCTATTTTCTTTGCTTCCCCAAGGACAAATTAATTCGGGGGCGAGTATAGCTTGTACTCGGTTAACAAAAACTAAGCCGTTTTAGAGATGTTTTTGAGCTAACAATGTAAAAATGAGAGGAAGCTTGTTCTTTTTCGTTCTTGTTGGTTGTTTGTGATTTTTGTCTAGGTTTTCCGGATTTTGGAAGATTCATGGTTCAAAATTGTGGAAGGACAAAGCAATTCCCACAATTTCCATTGATGGTCTCCAATCTTCTCTTCATAAAGTGGGAAATCTCTTATCCTTGTCTTTATCGAACTAACATCTATTCTTTTGGCATGACCATAGAATTTTTGTTAAAGATTCCTTTTGGACCCTATTTTAAACATAGAGACAATATCATTTTAGTTTGGGGTAGGATATCTTTCGATATGACTTGCACTTCACGCAACCTAGTTTGAATCTTTTGAATTACCTTTTGTAAGAAGAAAAAGTGAGAAATTTTAAATTTTTGCTTACAAGAAAAGCTCAAAAGAAGCTTAAGTTTGGAAAAAACACCTCTTTTTGGTAGTCCGTTGGTGAGAAATAGGAGTTAATTTTGACTTGACCGGGTGAAAATGCCCTAGCTAGTTCTTTAACCTACCTTTTGTAGGGCCAAGCTTTCACAAATCCTATTGCTTTGGATTTTAAAATGTGAAGAACAAGAAATGATGTAGTTAAATATAAGTGTATTTGTTTAAGCAAGGTTTATTTGGAAAACCTAAAGCTTATATGAATGATTTGTGTCTTTTTACTCCCATAAGCTCTTAACACACTTAATCATACGTGCTCTTTTTAATTTAGCTAAGTCAACCAATGTCTTTAGAAAAAGTCTTACATTTTGAAAAAGAATTCATTTTAATATGTAAGTAAGATTTTTGGTTTCAAATTTATAAGTTGCTTTTCTAAAATGAAATTTTTCCATTCATCAAAAAGATAATTATAAAAAGAATGCCAATGAAGCATTTCTAATGCAAAAGCATTATTTTTCGTGCCAATGAAGCATTCGAAAAAATAGAATAACAAAAGCTATATGTAGTTTTTAATCGTTGGCGTATCCATGTTGAGAGAAAGACTCGGATGGGGTCGCAACTAAGGATTAAAACTATGTACGTAGGATCAAGGTTCGTAGGCATTCATCACTAGGGAGCGCGGCCTAGGTGATGATTGCAACTAAGGGACTTTGGATTCTAGGCTTTGTAGGAAAAGGTGTTGTCGCGATAACCCACAAACGTTAGCAGCGGAGTGGGGGTTCGAACTAAGAACACCGGTTGTTGTTGCGATATCCTATTTGGGAGAAAGGCCTAAGTAGGGGTTCGAACTAAGAACAACATTCCTATTGCAAGAAAAAAATAATTATAGTACATGGAAAATAAAAAGAATGGTTAAAAATTTCATTTTCTCAAATCAATTTATAAGTTTTGTTTCCGAATCTCTTTTAGCTTTGAGTCGAGATTTATCTATGTTATTAACATTTGAGCTCACAAGGCTTATTTGTAAAGCTTAGATGAATTTCAACTATGAAGATAAATTGATCTATGGTTGAGTTAAAAAGAGTGCACACATCTTAATCATTAATTTATTCCTGGGAGTGAAAAGTTCACAAGTTGTAAGTATAAGAGCTTAATCATTTGGACTTATATTGACAATGATCTTGTTTATTAGCTTTGTTTAGTCTAGTGAAAAGTCAAGGATGACGAATTTTCCTCTTTTGTGCTCTATTAATCGGGAGTAGCCTATTTCAATGAGCCTAAAAGTTGCAAAGTTGCAATGATTGCCATTAATGTGTTTCAAGAGATTAAATGTTGAGAAAAGCGAAAGTTGTTTAAAAAAGGTGATTCATAAAAGATGAAAGCAAGGGCATTTTGGAAACTTGTTAGTTTACAAAGTGTACACTTGATAACATTGCGTGAGGACACGACAATCCTTTAGTTTGGGGAATTTTGATAATTGCTTAATTGTATATTAAAATTACCCGGGATTTTGCCAAATAAAAGCCAAGAAAATGCCAAAAGAATAGAAAAATGTGTGCTTTTGTGTCTAAATGTGCAGGAAAGGATATAAAGGACAAAAAGAAGCAAAAACAGTCAAAAACCGACAAAGAAACGGAAAAAGACAAAGTCAAGAGTGAAGAATGAAGAAATCAAAAGCCGGATCAGCCCGATACAGCAAGGAAGGAAGTCAAAGGCCAAAATAATAAAGCCAAGGACTAATAATGACAAGTGTTCAAAGTTTAAAGGCCTATTTTGAGTTTTGAAGTTCAAGGGACTTAATTTGAATAAAGTGAAAAGTTTGTTTGTAAAGAGGAAAAAAGAAGAAAGAAAAAACAAGGACCAAAACTGTCATTTTCAAAGTATGTTTACACTACACTTTGTACGGGTGAAAGACAGGGACTACTATTGCCAAATCTTCAAAGTTTTAAACAGAAAAACGCGTTTTTAAAACAACTCTAACAAACCTAACGGTTTTTCCCGCCTTTTTTCGGTAACAAACCCAATCACCAAATCCACACCCCCCGCTCCTTTTTATCACTCAATCTCGTTCATAAACCTCCTCCACATCAAATTACCCACGTGGCATCATTTAATTGGATCAAACACCTCATTAATCTCATCAAACGGCTATAATTGACTCGAAAATGATCAAGGGCCAAGATGAATTGGAAGTTTCGAGAATTCTTCACTTCTCCTCTTCAATTCTCTATAAATAGGACTGTTAGGGCTCATTTTTTTGGTTGTTGTTTTTGTTTTCAATTTTCAGCTTGTATTTTCTCTCAATTTTAAGCATTTACTTTCAAGTTTTTAGTAATCTTCTTTAAGCACTTGTACTCTCTTCCTCTAATCTTGTACTTCATCTATTTGAGTAATCACATTTAGTTTTCACGTTTCATTGTCCTTTGTTTTCAATTTTAAGTCGAATTTACTCAATAAGCTCTCAATAAGCTCATTTGAGCTTATTTCTTTTCACAAGCTCAAATTCAGTCAAATTGTGTTTTTAAGCAATTCATTTACTCTTTTAGTTCAAAGGTTAGTCAAAGCATGATCACTTGAGTAAAATTGAGCTCACTTTGGAAGCTTATAGAGATATAAGCTAATTTCAGCTTATTAAGGTTTAGAGGCTAGGGAGCCACTTAGGTACAAGTTTATAAGCCACTCACTCTACAAGAATGGCTTTGGTGCTGAGACAACACAATTTCAGGTTGTACTCTCTAAAATTCATTTTAGCTTAATCATAGCTTAATTCGATTAGCTTATTTCCTTATTTTTCTTTGTGCCTAATCCTGTTTAGACTTGTTGAGTTAGATTTAATATGCATTTGTTTTAAATTTTTGTAGCTAGGATTCATCTAGTTTTCATAATCTTCATTTCTTTCATAATTAGTCTAATAGCTTAGTAGAGTAACCAGCTTATTTCTAAACATAAGCTAAGCATTTTAGTTTTAAAATAGTTTAAGTAGGTCATTTTAAGAAGAAGTAGATAAAATGTTTCAGCTGTTTGAGTTTTTAAATAGATTTTGAGTGCACTTAGTTTTGTTTCCATAAAGGAGTGTTAGGATCTAGATGATTTTGACTCCTAAAGTCAAAGTAATCCTGTCTAATTCTATCATTCAGTTGAGTTAGGTCATTTTACAAGGTTTTAAATAGATTTTAGAAGATAGCTTTTAGAATTACAAAGTTTAGAGTGTAAAAACCTTGCATTTACACCAGGGCAATTTTTCAGAGATAGTAACTTTAGATTTTAGGATTTCATAAGCATTTAGAATTCACACTTAGTTAATTCAGGTAGAAATGCATTTAGTAACTTGTTCATGAGTTTTAAACTTGAAGTTTAGCCTGCACTTTAGAGTATCCAAATATATCAGCAGAATCAAGAGTTCAAACAGCAGTATTAACATTTGTGTGCTCTTAAATTTCTAGCTTATTTTATACTTTATAGTTAAGAATTAGAAAGTAAAATTTTGCACTTTGCTAGTACTACATTAGGTCTATAAAAATCAACTTTTAAGTTTCAATTTGAAGCTTCTATCCTAGCCTCAATTCTCTGTCAAAAGTAGCTTATCAGCATATTTGGATTTCAGCTATTTTCATTTTGAATTTTCTTTTCTAGTTTTAGTTTTGAAAAACCTTATATCTAGGTTAGTCATATATCATTAGCATAGCTAATTCCTAAAATTTTGGTTTCTAAGGTTCAGTAATAAGCAGTTTAGCTTATTTGAAAAAGCTCAAAAAAGTTTCAATCTAAAACTTGCACTTTTTAGGTTAAATTTTCTTGCTCAATTTGTTAATTCTTAGCCAATTTTAGTTTAGATACCATTAGTACACATCATGAGCATCAAGGAGCTTCTTTTAGTTTTCAGTTTCATTAAGAAATAAGCAAGTAATAAGCCAAAATCTTAAAAGCTAGTTAAACCACAAGTTTCTGTAATCAGTTCTAAATTTCTTATTTTGTAGCTTTTCTAGTGATTAAAAGTTAAAGTTGCTTTTATTAAAGTTGTTAAGAATAAGCTCCTCTATAAGTTTGTAGTTTTGAGTTTTTGCTGAAAACCATATTTTTCAATAAGCCAAAAATAAGCTAGAAGCGTAGGGTCTATTTCGTACTTTTCTCAAAGTTTAGGGTAATCGTTTTCAATAGAGTGTAAATTCTAGAAAGTTCGCCCGCCTACCCTTTAGTTTCCTTAATAGCAGTTTCTACCCTGTCTTTTGTAAAAGAATAAAATAGATTTAATTTTCAGAAATTAGTTTAATAAAATTTAGGGTTTAGTTTTAATCAATCAAATTAGATCTCAATTAGAGTATAAAATTTGGGGCTTTTTGTGCCAATAAATTTCTGCACCTTTTTAGTATTTTAAAACCATTTTTCTTTATTTTTCTCATTTGATTTGTAATTTCTAGGAATTAAAATAGATTCTAGTGAAT
>BQNB010097166.1:0-25451 GCA_026074375.1 Tanacetum coccineum | reverse complement strand
CATACGAGCCCACGCCAACCTAGTCTCAGTCTCATCCAACCTTTTCTTCAAAGTAGCATTCTCCCCACTCTCCAATACCATCAACCTCTCTAAAGCATTACCCAAGGTACGCTCAACATCTCCTAAATCATGATCAAGTATTTCCCTTTCTTTTTCCCCGATTTTATCCTTAGATTTGAGAAGAGCAATCTCAGCTTAGCATGTACCCAACTCGGTCTCCATAAGTCTAGCTCGTGCACGGGTTGCATCCAAATCACGTCTCAAAGCCTAAGGTGCCAATCCACCAACATAGGATGAGTCACGAGCAGAAGATGACTCTCCTACCTCATATAAGCCCCTCGGAAAGTCACGAATAACATAAGGCTTTTGGGTAGAAGTCCCAATAGTAGCCTCGGGTGCAACATCAACCTCGGGTGCATCCTTAACCTCCTCGTCCTCTGACTCAGAATCAGATGACTCCGCATTAGGCCGCTCAGAATCAGAAGACTCATCTCTAGGTGGCGGGGTTTGGTCACCCTCCACCTCATAAGGAAAGATCAACTCCGCATCGTCATCGACCTTAATCTCAACATCCTCATCCTCGATATCCTCATCATTAACATTCTCATTGATACCATCATCCTCCTCTAACCAACCAATCATATTACTGGGTTGTGGGTTAGGATGTTGGGCAAACTGATTCCCATGCCCATTATTTGGTTCCGGTTCTTCTTCGGGTTCTTCCTCAGGTTCTTCTTCAGGTTCTTCTTCAGGTTCTTCTTCGTCATCCTCATTATAATCTACTAACTCCTCATCATCGGGAATGTCAACCATTTCGTTGGGATCATGGGCATCCTCAACGTGGTTCGGCTCGGGAATAACTGGGTTCACTTCGGGAATAGCTTCGTTCGGCTCGTTAGGGGAGTTAGGGTTCTCCATGACAATCTGCGTCGTATAAATATCTCGTATTAGTATTAAATAATTACATAATTAACATTTAATAAATTTACAACATATATATAAATTCATATATATATATATCAAAATAAAACTTCTCAATCCGGTCTTGTCGGTAATTCGGAGATTCTTCTTGCACCGTTATAGTCAAAAGATTTCAAAAATTCTTTTGTTCATTTTCTTCTTTTGAAAATCTTTTGTTCTCTATAACTTAAGCTCTTGATACCAATCTGTAACACCCCCATTTTCATATATCTCAGCGGAAGGGTCCTTTGGGGTGCTACGTCATAGCACAATAACTCAAATCATAGAAAATGACTCAAAAAGAGGCGTTTTGAGAAAATTTCATTCATTTGAATAAAATAAAGTTTACATCACAGTCCTAATAAGTTTAACAACATCATACTAACGTTTTAAAAACACTTTTTCGAATGAATAATTATTTTTGGGCACTTCATATCTCCATCGTGATTTATAACTTCAAGGACCTGAGATAAAACATGCTAAAAGTCTAACAATGTTGTTGAGTGTATTCCATAGAGTTTCATCATATAGTAAACAATAAAATTAATTTCCTGAACACAAAGTATCATTTTTCAATATTCATCTGGATTACAACCGTTGTGGCCATTACAAATAAGTTATATCGGGGGATTTTTATATGCCTCATGACATCGAACCTTACCTATTTATCATTATAATGCCCACTATTCACCATAGTATGAGTGTATCTTTTTCTTCTATACATTGCATCCGTGGTGTCGTATTCCGTCACTATGACGATAGCTCTAGTCGCCACGGATTGGAGGTGGTAGCCTCCAAATAGTATATGTCCATGTATATGGCGTATGCTTTTTTCCCAGACAATTATCTAGTCTTGATATTTCTTCGGGTTCTATTATCGCGATTTTAGCTAAATTTTTTTAATAATTCTATGGCTACTAGCCTACATTCGGGGGTGTCCCTTGTGTGTTATTGTTTAAATACTAGCATGTTTTCTCCCTCGCGGGTTAATAACAAAACAGTTTAAAGGTTGTAATAATGTGAGGCTATGAACGCCGTGATAATATCCGGAAAGAAGTATCGGCGGATTAGACATGACGAACTTGGAACGTCGGCACGTTTAAATCACCCGGAACCTATACAAAAGTTTGGGTCTAGGGTTTCTTGTCGATTATAATTAAGATTCAAAATTTAAATATGTATATTTACATGTATCTTATATGATGATGTCAACAATTTATAGTCCCCAGTTTTATTCTTCATTGTCTTATTATGTGTTTATACATGTATTAACATTAGCTCATTTTTCACTAGTTGTTACCAATTTTAGTCCAAAGGCCCAATAGGCCCATTTATGAGTCAGTTTTGGCATATTTAGTCCCTTTTATAAGTTCCAAAGACCAGATCTTAAACCCATTATTGGGCCAAAGTGGGTTGGGTCCAAAGTTATGTCCAATAGGTCCATTCATTTATACATTGGCCTATTGGCCCAATTTGGTTCATTTAGTCCATTTTTAAGCTTTGTTTATGAGTTTGTATAGTAAATTTTTCGGGTTCTCGATGACGGGTTATAGTTTCATTTTCAGTTCGGTTCATCATACAAAAGTTCTCAAAAGTGGGTCCTACCATCTCGGGTTTTAGTCGCAAAAATGCTCTACAAATTTTAGTATTGATATAGACGTAAAAAAATTTATATGTTTATGCTTGCAAAAATAGTTGTATCTTTCAAACCATAAATGATATACTTATAAAATTTATATTCCTAGTTTCATTTTTAAATGTACATTATAAATTATAAGTCATTTTTATACTTATTTTAAGTAAAATATATAATTAAGATCACTTCATTATACAAAGGTCAAGTTGGCATTTTTGGCTGAAAATTCACTTTCACCATTTTTGATGGCATTTTCAAACCATAATGAATTGGTTGATCATCCGTTGGTTACAGAACTAATGATTTTATCTTGTCTAATAGTTTTAGGTTTTTTTTATTCACATCTCTGTTACCGCAATCTTGTCTTTTTACACGTTCTGTCTAGCTAGGTACAGATTTGATGTCTTTTGGTAAAATGTCATAACTTGGTCAATTTTCACTTTCCCACAGAGTATTCAATTAGCCACATCATCATCACTTATATTCTTACAACCTAGGTAAAATCACAAATCATGTCTCATACTTTTTCGTAAAAATCCAGAAATTACTGTTAACAAACAGCCCTAAATTTTCAATGATTTTTTAGTCACGTCTTAGTAGAACCTGAGATTCACGATAGGATGATGGCATCCGGGATTCATTATTGTAGTGTCATACATCTCTTGTTGCTAAGCATGCTCTAATCATTGAGAAGGGGGGAAGAGCAATTGATACCTAGAAAGTGATGTTGCTATCTTGTCCATGTTTTGTATCTGATTGACATAGTTAAATGAAATAGAAATAACAAATGATAACAAAAACTTATGAGGTTTTACAACAGAAAAGGTAGACAAGATCAAAATGATTCAAAATAATAAGAACAAGCTTGATGATGGCTTAATCCCAAGCTTAAACTCCACCCAAAATACTTTTGTTCACCATTTTACTTACTCAAATATCTTGTATAAACCTTACTTAAACTTTTCAGCCACAAATGTAAAAAAACCCTTTCTTGAAAAACTTCTTTTATTGCTTCAAAAATATAGGAAACATACTAGGTATTCATATCTACTAGTTGTTGTCTCATTGTTTGGTCTTCCAAAATAGTATGTTAATGGTGTTTTGGTGGTGTGGTTTTCGGCACAAAGAGAGGAAACAGAGAGGTCTGATGAGTTTTTTTTTCTTTTTCAGAGTTATGAGGAAAGTTGAGATGTGAAGGAGTGGGTTTTATTAAAGTTTATACTTGCAAAGGGACCTTGGACAAGTGTCCTAGTTCTCTCTTCTTCTTGTGCAACGCCTCATTTGAGGTCGGTGGTGTCAAAATTTGTGTTTTTTTTTTTTTAAAAAATTTATAAACCCTTAGTATTTAGGGTAATTATGTTTTAAGATGGTGGGTAGTTTCGAGGCCAATGGGTACGCTTAAACGTTATAAATTTAAAACGAGAGTTAAGGGAATACCACGATGTAAAAACGAAACAAGATTAAAATAGTTCTACGAAAATGGGTTTGTATACTTTTCTGAGCTAAAAATTTGAATTACGTACGGTTCGAGGACAATTATTTATTTATAAACATTGCTCGTATTAATTTTTACGTTAAAATCCTGAACATGCACGTAATATGAAAAATATAAACGATCCAACAAAAATTTTTCAACGGCTTTTTGATATCATAAACGTTGATTACTTTAACGTAGGATTCGTCGGTTCTTCGTGACGTTACTCAATTTGCAAAGTAAACCCTAATTTCTTCTGGTTAATAGTGAGAGTTCATATCTCAACATAAAAATTGAATAATATATTTAATACTCGAGAATAAAATAACGACATGAAATTGACGGATTGTCAAGGTAGATTTCTAAGTTACGTTTAATGAGTCAGATGTGTGCTGAAAAAGCATCTGAATCCTTGCAACGAACAACACACACATAGAATTCCAGAAAATATGCATTCCACCAACTTCGTCGATATTTCTTTCACGAGGTCCTGTATAGAATATAAGAAAAACATGTGTATTCCTATCTTGGTACCTACGGTTAATTTAAACTAAACTAAACAAACTAATTACGGGACGGCTTATCAGGTTAGTGAATACGCCGTATTGCCAGAACTGACAATAATGTTTTTAAAGTGAAATAAAATAAAGACTGATAACTGTTCCAGACGATCAATAGTCGTATTGGTATGGAAAATTCGGATACGCTGTATTGATGTCTGGGGAAGACAGGATCTCGATAAAATTATAATAACAATCAGGGTTGTGTCACGGGATTTCCACTTTTGTTTACAGGCGATAGTCTTTATGTTAGACTTTTCTTCAGCTTCTCGTCTTATTCACTTCTAATGCACGAATAACGAGCATGCATAGTGAGCCATTCTTCGTCTTTCATTTCGAATGTAATAGGTGGGTCCTAGATTTCAAAACTCCTTTGTGAACTCTGTAAGCTTTTGATTTGCTGCGAGGATTCTATTTTTTTTCATCCTTGTCTCTCACCTTCTGTACAATGCGTGGGTTTTTGTTGTATTGTCAATTGTGTGCTTCTTTAAACTTAGGGTTGTGATCGCACCTATTTGGTAAGTTATCTTCATCATTACCTTTGTAATGGATAATCATTCCATCTAACGTTTTGCTTTAATCAAACTTCTTTTAAGAAATGGTTCATCAACAATAACATCGCCCATTCCCCTTCTTCAGTTATAAGCATCCAATCTCTTCCAATAACTGACAAAGTCAGTCACATCACAGAAACAGGTTCATCAAATATAGGCTACATTCTTTAAGTTACTACATCACTTTTTCCCTTTGTACACCATCTTATCTTTCATTATTGAATTATGAAAATTTATGGACAGTACATTGATGTATTACCGAGATGAAGTGACGTGTGTAAATTCAAATCCTTTCAGCATGAAAAACTTTTAAAGTTCGTGAGCACTATCTTTGATGGATCTTCTTATAATTGTCGCAATTAATAGGGTAATCATCGATTTAGTATCAAAACTATCTTCAAACTAGTTCTCATTCCTCAATTACCTCACCTTCCTCAATTGGTGGGCATCAAATCATCTCCTTGATTTCTCCTAAGCTCAAATGGTTCATTTAGATCATTTTAATTCATGTATCTTCCAAGAACATGAGTTACTAATGATCTATTTAACACCAAAGTTTCTCCATAAGCCTAGCTTCTAAATCAAGTTCCATTCTTTCTCTTTGACCGTTGCATGTAGTCCCTCTTAATTAACTACTAGACTGGTGTAACCTTTTGATAATTATTTTCTTCCCCAACTCTTAAAGTAATCTTTCTCTTGTAAACATCAATCTTAGCACGGGCGGTAGACAAAAATGGTCTTCCGAGGATCAAGGGCACTTTGATATCCTCGGGCATATCAAGAATTATAAAGTCTACTGGGAAAGTAAATTTGTCCCCAATTCCTACTTGTTCGTTTTGTAGCTTATTCCATTTTGGATATTTCACTGTCCTATCTGCCAATTCCACTATCAACCTAGTGTGAGCTAATTCGCCTAATCCTAAGTTAAGGTAGGTCGAGGAGGAGGGTAATACCACTAATGCTGCTCCTTATGTTAACAAGGAATTTTCAAATCAAGTATTTTTAATAAAGCAAGGTAAAGTGAAACTCCTTTGGGTCTTTCTCCTTTAGGGGTATATTGTCATTGATAATGGTGAAGCTCCAATTAAGCTCTTCTGTAAATTTTGGTCCATAGTTCCCCTCTTCTTCATCACAGTAATGATTATCCAAACGACTTAGAAAAGGAATCATCGTTTGTCCTTGATTTTTGTATAAACAGTTTACTGTTCATGTCCAATGGATACGACGTATTTGGGATGTCCAAATACGGCGTATCGGACGTTATGAATCGGCTTCAATGTGGTTGTAATCAACTTGGCTTGTCTCTCGGTTTTGTTTTTTAGTTGAGCTCTGGTAGGCTTTATATCCTCTTTCCTGTAGTACTTTGCTCATTTGCCCCGTTTGAATTTCTAAAGTTTTGATTGATGCTCCTTGGTTCCTTATGGCAGCATCTGTCGTAGCTCGGATTTCTTTAATCAAATTGGAATTTTTTTCGTGTCTCTTTGCTGATTCACTTCATGTTTTGTATCGGGTTTCTCTTCCAAGGATTTGCCTTCGTTCTTAGTACGAAGGGTGTGCGTATGTTCCTCTGATAGACCTGGAGTTGTTGCTATATATCCCCCACCTTAAAAAGGTCTACCAAATTGCGTATAGTAAGCTTCTTCTAGGGTTTTTCCTTCTTTTTTTAGTGGGCAATCTTTGGTGTAATGGGGTCCTTTGAATTGTTCACATCCTACTTGAGCAGCATAAACGTTTTCATTCACTTTCTTGATCTCTCTTCCTAGATTGTTTAGTTGTGCTTGTATAGCAGCCGTCGTCAGATGTTTCAGGATTCTTCCTTTGATGTTCTATTATGCCATTTTGAGAGTATTATGCCATTTTCTTTGAATGGGACCGTTTTAGCATCGCAGTCTGCTTATGTTGGAACGGCACCTCTTGAGTCAAGAATCTGTCATGTTGGAACATCCAACCCATTATAGACAATTTACCTCCTACATTCTCAGTCAATAGTGTTTAGGGACACTTTCTTAGAGTTCTTTAAAGCGCTCCCATGCTTGATAAAGGGTTTCATCTGGCTCTTGCTGAAAGTTGTTGATTTCCTCCATTTTCTTTGCAGTTCGACCAGGTGGGCAATATTTGTTCAAAAACTTAGTATTAAGATCTCTCTTCCCACGTTTTGATCGAACAAGTTAGTTCGTTTCTTAAGCCAATGAATTACGACTCTAGTTAAGGATACAGCGGAACAAGACCTCGACAGATTAGTTGATCAATAATGATGTTAGGAAACATGAAAGAGAGAGGATAGACGATTTGGAGAACTTTCTCATGTGTTCATTAGCATCTCATTATTGAAAAACCGCAACTCTAAATGTGTTTTCTTCGAAGCTCCTTTAAGAAAATTGGGGTTTCAGTTCAAATTGATCTTTAGTTATAATTTTTGGACTAGCGTCTCCTGATCCGTAGCCCTTCGGGTCATGCTCATGTATTGCTTCTGGTTTCGCCATTACTTCCGCTTTTTCTCTCTGAGTATTCTTGGTCAGAAGTGTAGAGATTGATATCAGGCGACTCAATCCGGTAGATAGAGTCTTGAAGTGTCTCCTTGATGATCGAAATTCTCATTTAGGTTCTTTGTAAGGTGTAAATAGTTTGTTTGTAGAACTCCTTGTCTTGCACTACCTGAAACAAGGGATAAACAATCGATAGGATTTGTTCCGAAGAAAGGTAAAAAAAATTGGCATTAAAAATCAATTATAGAAAACTTAGAAATCTGTTCTATTTATCAGATGATTGATACGCCGTATCCAATGGAAGTGGATACACCGTATTAATTAGTTTGAATGAATACGTTGTATTGGACAGAAAGTTGGATACGCCGTATCCGATGGAAGTGGATACGCCGTATTTAGCTATCAACCAGAACAGTGTATTAAGAAAAACAATTAAATATTAATTATAACAAGCTAACTATTGAAGACTATTATACAAAATTTACATAATATACAAAATATACACTATTCTAAATTACATAATCCTAGAGTTAGATCTCTAATTCTAATGAATCTAATGTTAAAAACCAAAATATCAAATAAAAATCAAGATTAATTTTCACTCCCCGACAACGGCGCCAAAAACTTGATGTGTCGTTGTGTGGTGTATATTTTATTGTTTCAAGTTTTAAATGTATATTTTGCCGACTAAACCAAAAACAACACTTTAACGGGTCAATGTACCCGATCGGTAGTAGTTTCGTGGTAAGTAGGGTGTCGACGAACATTGATAAAGCCGAGGTCTTAAAGATCTATAATTAATTAATATCTTGGTTATCTAAATCGTGTTAATTCTATTCCTATTCTAAACTAATTTCAGTTATATCCTAATTCTACAGGATAAAATAAGGGGGTTTTCAAGCCTGAGAGACTGCACGGTTTTGTTGGTGACTTCAAGTTATTCAAGGCACTGTAATCCCACGCATATGCTATAAAAAAAATATTAATAGATGTGGTCGAGCTAATATAAGAAAACTGTATCTCACATTATTTAATCCGATTCAGAATGTTGGTTTGTTTATTAGTGCAATTGATTTCTTCTCTCGTGTGACGGCATATTCTATTCTTAAGACTTAGGCGTTACATCATCCTAAGACCTAGACACATTAAGTCTGTCTTAATTAAAGTCCTCCGCATAAAGACAATCCTTATTTGTTAATTATAATTCTATCTTAGGGAATAAGCAATGGTGATCTTGTTAAGACCCTAGCTCATAGAGGGTCTTTACCCTATCCAATGGGAATTAGAAACGTTACTTGTTGATATTATCTAGGTTCATGTAGTCTACACGAATCAATAAACATTGGCAATTTATCCGATTATTAATAGTTTTACAGCCCGAAGTGTATCCTAGACACAGGTCTTTAGTTGGGACATATATTTGTGTAACTATGCTTCTAGATGTATAATAATTATATTTGAAGAGCTATTCCCGGACTCTATGATATACTTGGTCAAGTCAACTGGATCCAGTAGGAATGATAGGTCGCATACAACAACGCGGTAAACAAGTATATAATTGATAAACATAAACAAGCATTCAATGATAAATCAAGAAATCGTGATATAAACAAATACCAAACATCCAGATCTTCTTTAATTATTAGCTAATTCGTAAAGGTTTTTAGCTTTCATCGTCATAATAACAATACAAGAGTAATTTTTTAGCCATGGTAAAATCTAAGAAAGTTAAGAATGGATACCAAAAACTGATACGTTTACTAATGTATATGGATCTGTACACTGATGTCTCCTTATGGTATTGATAAGTTGCTTGACCTCTTCTGCTCTTTTTCTTTCTCTGAAAATTAACTTTTATGGTTGAGGTAATAAAGATATGATTTAGCAACTACATCTTAAAACTAGTTTTTGAGTTTTTCTATTTATAAGGTCTGGAAGGCGGTTCGATTTTGGGCGTATACAGTTTTGTTTTAACGGGGCCAGTTATTTGTTGGGGGGGGGGGGGGGGGGGATTTCTTTTAGTAGATAGGCCCACGCGTTGATTTCTTCTTAGAAATATTCACATTCATTATCTAGATACGGCGTATTTGAGTCTCTCTAGATACGACATATTGAACTTTATTCCTCTGTGGTCTTTAGTGATACAGGACGGTAACCGTATCTTCCTTGATGGATTGGCGTATTGGTCTTCAGGATAGTATTCTTGAAATATCTGTATTTAAAGCTCCAAATGCGCTGTCTTTTGCTATCTTTCCCTATTACTCTATAATTACTGCCTAATTCTAAAATATAAAACGTTTAAGTACCACTTCTTTGCAATTAACAATACAAAATGTGTAATAACATGGGATAATTGGACGCTATAAAATAGACGTTATTTTATGTCATCAGACATAATTTTCTTTTTGTCTTTTTTCTAATTCATCACTATACTTTTCACTTTTTCTAATACCTCTACTATGACTTTTCCATCTGTAGTTATTTCACTAACATGTTCCGGAGCAATATTTAGATTTACACTTATATCATCTCCATATCTTGGCTAAACACTTAGGCAAAATTAAATCTACAATGTATCACATGGTTTAACATAGCAATATTTAAGTGAGTCATGAGAAATCATACATTTTCCAATGAGTTACGCGTAATAATTACTTCCCAAAATTTACGTCTACCTCTTTTCCATTATTGCTATTGATTTTAGAGCAGAGCTTTCGGTTGCCCCAATTATGTGCTATAGTGATCCAAATCATTAATCACTCCGTATTGCTCCTAAATCAAATCCCAAACATATCCATATTTTAAATTACAAAACAACACTAAAACAATGTAACTCCAAATACTCAATTACTCCACCATTTTACAAAGCTCAGACAGCCCACATCATATTATGCACCCATCGACATCCAACCTATTGTATATTACAGACACTACTCAATGAATGCTGTCCACACAATGATAACTCCGCCCACTGTAGCCCCCCCATATCCACCTACACCTTGAGTCTCACCCTTAACCCCAACTTAATAATTCAAGTATATTTACATAAGACGTGAAACAAACTTACCAGAGAAATGCCTGACAGTCTATCATTTCTCTTGCTACTCCTAAAAATTCTAATCACCCCTGTCTATACGTATCCCCCCGCCCTACGTAAAAAATCCCCCTCAATGCATGAACCTATCCAAGACCAATAGAACTCGTATCACACTATAAAATGCCAGCCCCGCCGTAGAAATCCGATGCACCCCCCCACTATCACAACCTGCCGAGAACTATCCATGCTGAAGACATATAACCCTACCCCCAGATCTTCCTCCATAACACCCCCTACACCCCCCCAACCCACCTCTCTATTACAAAGTGCCCCTAGATAAGAAGTACACCTCAGAAAAAGAAAGACCCTACACTACGTGATCCACTCCCTACCCCACCCCGACATTCACGTCCTAGACTATAAATTTAACCAACATCCAATCATCCACTCCAACTGTCAGAATAGTCTACTACTACAAACCTAATTAGACAAGATCCCTAAGATCTCAAACAATGTCACTCTATCTATCCGGCCAGTCTCATTCACACCACTCATATCTGCGCCAGATAGTACTCTGACCCCAATAACAGCACAGATCATCACCAAAGGAGATAACCCATACCGACAACACATGATAGCTTGATACTCATGAAACAAACAACCGCACAAAAATAAAGCTCGCCCTAAAAAACAGACCCAATATAAAAACCTCCTATATCCACCCACCACCAACAAGACCTAATCCCACACCCAGACCACACATAGACATACTCCATAAAAACTAACGCTCCACCCCTCGCCACAGCCCTCCAACTATATCAACCGCAAAATACCACACCACCACATCACACCATCTCCAGTAGTGTCTACGTACAACTTAACCATACCCAATCCTCACCTACCAAATCTCATACCCCTCATCTATCATGTAAACTAGTTGTCAACAAGTCCAGAACATGTCCATACCACCCCACTGTCCTCAACACCCAGCAAACATAACAACTACTGCTCACACAGACCACACAGCCGTCAATAGAACTCTCCGCACACATCCACTATCAATCACTCAACCCCGCCCTGTATACTATACCCATACTAGACCCCTGTACCTAACCCCTGTTCAACACTCAAAAAAGCCCTCAATCTGTATACATACCCCTTCCGACCTAACAGCATGAATCACCTACACATACACAACCTCCCACCCCAACATATACCCTATTCATATGAATGTCTTAATGATCCCTACTCTTGAGATAATGATCCCATCAACCCCCACTCAACTCATGCACCCCTAGAATTCCAACTCACTTATTCAAAACCGATCACTTCGACCCCTCACAAACACACCAAAATCCAAAGTGATTCCAAAGATAATTCCCCCAGCAGTCCTACCTATAAATGTAGACAATACATGAATACCTAATATCTACATTCCTCCCCCTTCAAGACCTAACCCGCCCCCTGTCTCTATCCCCCCTTATCTCATTCATGTATCTATCTAGTCAGTCCCCAATAACTGTCACCCCTAAAATCCCAGTCACACAAATAACTGTAAAAAACTCACACCCAACTAGACCCTCCTAGTTACATCTAACTCCACTCCAGCACACCAAGCCTTATCTCCCCCCCTCTCTCGTCAGTAACTTGAAATAGTAGAAGAGATACACCAAAAGACAATCAACGTGAAGTGTGACACTGTTCGACCAAACCTCATATGTGACATCCGCTGCATCCATCCACCCCAACCTATAAAGATCATTTTTTAACTTCCCCATCACTGTGTGTGTGTGTGTTTGGCAGTCCCTTGTGTAACAACCCTAAATAACCCAGTGTATCCCCCCCCATGAGTAAGAGTAGAAAATCATTAACTCAAGATCACCACGTGTCCTCTAACCATTCCCACTACAGCTCACACCCAATCCCTCGCTCAACATCCCCAACTCCTACTCCCCTCTACGATCCAGATATACACCGTGACTAAATGTGACCACAGAGTACACACGTGTGCAAAAAAACTACAACCCAAATCCAACCCTCACATTGATACAAAAAATGTGTCAAACTCCATCACCGTCTCTCCACCTAACGCTAACATATACCATTAATAGTGATACTAATAGAAGAGAGATATCACCCCCACGATGTACCCCACCTCCCGACCCCAATACAATAAACTTCCACACAAACCATATCCCCAGTGCTAACAAAATGATCACTCCCCCCACCACACCCACCGAAGATATAATAGACCAACCACTCTAAACACCCTAAACCCTCGTGGTAATACTACCCTCCGCACAACCACCACTACAACCAAGACCCCAGTCGCGCCACTAACTCCCATACTCATTCTAACTTCACCCACCTCCCAATCACACACACACTCCGCCAGCCCCACTGAGATCACCCTCTCCACTAACGTGACACACTCATTCCCATACCCATACCTGCTTCACCACCCTTTCAAAATGCCAGTCTATTCTCTCTGCAACCAGCATCTACTGTCCCCCACTAACAACTCGCTCACTCTCATAACAGTTCACCCATCCCACCATATCGCACATAGATCCTCTAAGTGCTTCAAGATGCTCAGTCTCAAACATCCCAGATAAACTACGATAAACATTTCAAGTCAGACTAAGACCTGACAGTGTTCATCTGTGTCACTCACCCACCCCACCCCATGACAACCAATAACACCCCCCCTCACAACTGTCACCCCACACCCTCCTGAGTGTGCCCACTCCCCATCCACCTCAAACATGACCATAACTATATATTCTGATCCACTCGCATCACCACCGTAAATCGTACTAGAAATATTACTAGATTATAATAAAAGACATTACATATCATAACATTATATATCTACGTCCTAACCTGAACTTCCTCACAGTATATGATAACAGTTACTCCATCCAATGCTGTAATCACATGTTTCATACAGAGACGATGCTGACAATCTCCTATCCCACACCACCTCAAAAACATCACACCCTAAACACAATCCTCCGAGTACCCGTAGACCAAACTTATCGAAACCCACTCCCGTACACTGCACACAACCCAAGACCACACTCCCAAATACTACAAATGTCATGAACATGATAACCACCTCATAATCACAAAGAAAATAAAGAAGTGCACAAAAGATGACCCCACAACCCCCTACACAAAACAGATGTCTAACATCATACAACAATCTCGTCTCCCCACTACGCAGTCAATACAGAGATCCAACAGTGACATTCCAATACTACAGATATGCAACAAGACACAGTCGTCCCAAACACACCTCCCTGACCCAACCACCAATCACACTCCTATGTGTTAAACACCCATTGTGTCCTAACTAATCGTCAAACAATCCCCTCACTCCAACTACCCCCCTTAATAACAGAATACTATACCCAAATAACTAGATGCACCCCCCTCAAATATTCTACAAATATCTACTAATAGACCACATATGAATGCAGAACCCTCACAACTCATCCGTGACCCCATGACGTATCAATCACACACACATACCTAAGTATAGTGCACCCATAAGTTATACTCTAGTCCAGATCCCAGAGTAGTGTAATCAATAAACAATCCAAAAGTACACAAACAACACGTCAGTCAATCTAGACAATGTCACCCCAGACACACAGAGTCAATGTGTGTCAACCCTCCAAATATGCCCCAAACCAACACATACCCTAAAAACCTCTCGCCCTCACCCTATACTGTACCATTTCAATATACCCACTATACCTACTCACCCCCCCCCCCCCCCCCCCCCCCCCTCTCCTTCACATATAGAGATCCCCCCCCCCCCTCAGAATTATCAAGATTCAAAAAGACCGTGTCAAACCAGCAGTGTCAGAATTAAACGGACCGTACACCTATCCTTTCGACCCACACCACCCGTCACACTCCCCATCTAAAATTTCTACTACAAACTCTTAAGCGGAGTTCGAATCGGTGTGTATACATATCACAAGGAGAATGATCTGAGAATCTAGAAGATCTATCTCCGAGTTGAGGAACATCTAGCGCCCTGTAAATATAGTAAATAATCCTGCCCGAGCTCTTCCCCCCCAAACCAACGCCAGGCCCACCGCGCGAAACCCCGGAGTTGTTAATCGCGCCTCCTGAAATAGCAGAAGCTCTCCTCTAGCCCGTCAAATCCTCATACACTCCTCCGAGTTCCGGTCTAACCCCCCTAACTACCCTACATCCAAAAGACCCGAACAGGTATCAGAATGAAAGTACAAGAGGTAGTTGGAGAGACAGAGACCAAAGAAGCATACGAGAGTAAATTCTCGTAATAGCAGACATACACGACATAGTGTGAAATCTAGATGTACTACGTCAATAGCTCGTAGCGCCGCTAGAGAGATAGATTAGTGTCCATAGTGAGTACA
Source organism: Tanacetum coccineum (assembly GCA_026074375.1). NCBI lineage: Eukaryota > Viridiplantae > Streptophyta > Magnoliopsida > Asterales > Asteraceae > Tanacetum > Tanacetum coccineum. The sequence continues at coordinate 10,329 of BQNB010097166.1, read as the reverse complement.
ATACAGCTGAGATTCGATCTAGAGTATTCTTTAGAGATAGTTACACTCTGGCTGAGAATCTCGTTAGAGATTGCATAATAGCAAGTCGGTGTAGGAAGAGAGCGCCTGGTTTAATCCTCCCATGAGAGATGCTAGTGTGATGTCTATGGATATTCCGTACAGTGAGTCGTGTAAATACTAAGTTAGCTTTAACCGGATCCTAACTTTTACTTTAACTTTGTGATTTGAAATTTGTTTACAGACATTCATTCCTTTGTTACCACTATGATAGAGAGACACCTGGTGAAGCCGTGATTATAGATAAATCTTATATGAGTTGGCTAAGTACAGTCTGTTTCAGATCGCAACTTATTCAGAGACGATACACGAGATGCTCGATCAGATGCTTTGAGCCTGTAACTTTGGAAAATATCAGCTCCATAGCTGATTGTCGCCGCTCCTCTCTCGCGCCTCTTAACGCTATATCAATTCTCATAGCATGGCATTTACTCACTCTAAAACGCATTGTATTACTCTCGTATACTAAATGTCATCTGATGAGGCCATGTACTGAGAGTCTCTGAAAGCAGACTTATGTAATGCCTGATTAGTCTGATGCTCATAATCTGTAGCTCAGCAATTCCGAGTTTCGTCAGGAAGACTTGCCTCTCTGCACTTTACGAATAAGTAGAGACCCCATATCACCAAGTCGATTGAACTATGTAGATCTGCTGCTGGTATATAGAGAATCGGAGTATCCCTAACACTCCTCTTCTTAAGATCTCGAGTCAATCTAAAGAACAAAACTACTATGTTATCGTGCTGTTGAGACTAGTCCTGGCTACTATCTACAGAAATGAGTACAGACACACGCCTTAGTCTAAGTACATGAACGTAGGACGCTATGATCTACACGCTGAGAGAGTAGACCTTGCATGTACATCATACTATCAGTCTCAGCAAGTGTATGTGTACAATTATGAGACTCTGATATGTGCTTGAGTAGATAGTGCTACTGGAGCAATAGTACCTAGATCAAGGTCAACGATAAAATCCTGAGTATGAGTCACTCGTTAGTCGCTGTTCGTCTCAGCACGAGCATACTGTGAGATGAAGAGAGAATGTGACTAGGATGAGAGTGCTGAGTGAGCTCAAAGCCTAAAACTGGGAAGCTGAGTCGCTCTGACAGTGGTAGTACAGACAAGTTTGATAGCGCCTGTCGTTCGTCGTTTACTTATATAGTATTGAATTCATAGATCTATACTGTATTTATGTAGAATCTTGTGTAATTGCACGACTTCAAGTTTAACCATGCAGATTCAACTTCAACTCAACCTACCACGATCCCATACTCCCCCACCCTCCCTCTCTTACTCATCCCATGACGTCACTCCTCCCAACAAATAAGGCCCTAATTGCCTAAATGCAAAAAATATGTGAGACTAGAACGGACGTACTCTGTGCCTGTCTGAGCGCGTGAAAGTGATAGGTTGTCATCAGAGAAAGATACGTTCTAGCGCGCGTAAGAGCTAAGTTATGTGGTAGAGCATTCTATGTGTACGGTTGTGATCCCAAAACATGCGGCGAGTCACAACTCTGGCTTTATGTTAGTTGTATTCAGTACTCGTGATATATGAGCTGAAGAGATGTAGAGAATCTGTGATCAGAGACGAGAGCTTAGCATGATTGTTCTGTAGTGCGATTCTAGGAATTATGCTGTTGTAAGCAGTATCATTAGGCTTGGTGCTATCACGTCAATTTAATGATATAGATCGTTGGCAGGAGTATAAGAGAATCATTGCCATATTTCGCCTGGTCTATTGAATCTCAAATGATGACCAGTGTGTCCTTCAGATCGAGTGTCGTACGCAATGTGATATATGTGTACACAAGCTTAGCGCGTAGTTCCATCGAATGAGAGCTGAAGTGATGCGTGTGTCGTAGTTGTTTCATCGCAAACGACTGGTATTTGCTGATCGTTAATGTCGTTGTGGTTAGCGACGCATGTCGCGTGTGCGATGTATATCGAGCTGAACAGAAGTTGTGATTCGATAATGAGGTGATCTTGGTTGAAGTGAGGAGCATGTCTAGCGTGAGTAGATAGTGTGACTGACTCTTTTGGGATAAGCTTGAGTGATGATAGAGACATGTAGTGATTTACAGCGCGTCTTCTCTAACTTGTGCGTATAGACTCATCCTAAAATACTCGTGACTGCCTTATGAGACTATTAGAGATGATAGTTGCGACTATCGCGTTGTTAGATACTCATGTTGCAAATGTGATGGTGGCCGGTAAATGGTTCTCTTTTAGGGCGCGCTTAGGATTATGAGGGAGTAGTGTGTCTGCTCTGCTCGAGCATAGGTGTGTTGGATAGTCACGCTGCGTTGTTAGTGACTTATAGAACGTAGCTGGTAGGGTGATATGGTGTATTGCTAATACAGGAGGCATGCATAATGTGGTGTGTCGTGGTTGTGCGCTTGATTGTGCGTTGACCTTTTTTAACTTAAAAACCAGCAATGTCAGCGTATTTTACATTTACTTTTGAAATGCTTCATCAGTTGAACCATAGGAGTTCCCTTCAACTGGTTATAGGAATTCCATCTACATGTGGACTCCCATAAATGATCCACCAGGTTTTCTCTGTATCAGTCTGCTCGTATAAAGTTGGTACTCTAATATGGGTGTTCTCTAATTCTGTGTATAAGAAACAGAATGACATATGATACATTTGAATGTGATTTCATGAGATTCACTGTGAATCTCATAAGATCCCAATTTTAAATTTATGATATTTCTGATTCTGAAATCTCATGAGATGGAATCTCAGCTTATATTACAAATTCAACATTGCTTATCACTACATTATTTTAAATTTCAGCTTATTGTCAAAATTTTAATGACATGAGATTCAAATGGAATCTCATGAGATTCAAATGGAATCTCATGGATTCACTCTGAAGTCTTATGAGACACTATGAATCCTCATGTGATTCAAGGGGTGTGGAATTCTCAAAACTTATTACCAAATTCAAGAAAACTTATCCACACGGAACACTACATATCATGAATTAGATTTCGCAAAAGATATAACTTATTACAAACTCAAGACAGCTTATTACCTGTAACTTCTTCCATAATCTCTTCTTCCATAACTTTATCTACTAAAAACTGAATTTCATGTGATTCTCTCTCGCCAACACCTTATTTTGCACCTTATTCCGTCGATGTTTCATATCACGGAGATGTTTCAGGTCGCGGAGATATTTTAGCTTATTCCGGTGGTGGAGATGTTTCAGGTCGCGGCGGCGATGATTAGACCTGGTAGTGGTGATGTTTCAGGTGGCGGTGGCGGTGATTAGGTCCAGTGGTGGTGATGGTTCAGATCGCGACGACGATGATGGTGATGTTTCCGATGATGGTGATGTTTCAAATCGCGACGGCGAGGGCGCTGATTAGTTTTTCCAGTGGTTGGTGTTCTTTTAGATCGCGACGGGCGATGTATGGTGGTGAAACGTGATGGTCGGTGGGCGGTTGGTTCTAGTGTGGTGCGGTGGTTAATATGTGGTTACTGGGTTTGAGATCCGGTGTGTTTGTTTGTGTTTGTTAGAGAGAGAAACATTTATCAATTGAGGATGTGTGTGTTTTTTTTAGGCTTTATATATGTTTGGGGGAGGTTAAACCTCATGGCCATTTGGAATGTGAGAAAATTGGTATGGCCAAGATCATCTTATATGATTTTTTTTTTGTCCATGGTTTTGGGGGATCTCGATGCAACGATTATAGACAAGCTAAAAATGCTCTAACACATAACGATAACAAAAAGAAAAAAAAACTTTTGGATTTCAACCTAGATTATGTGACCACTTTTGTCAGTAGATTCGTCGTATTTTCTCGAATCGACAAAAATTACACACTCAGTCATAAAAGAAAATTATAATAAAAAAGATACAAACATGCAAGGTTATCTATTCATAAGTATAAATGATGGCTTCTGTAAGAGAGAGAAAAAAATTCGTAAAACAAATTAAGGTTTAGACGTAAAAAACACGCAAGCCGAAACCAAAACTATATCGAGCAAAATTTAATATCAATCAAGTTTGGGTTACCCAAGATGGATAACAATGTTTTATTATATATGGTAGTCTATTTTCTTCATCTTTTTTTAAAAAACTTACATCTTATCATAAATTGGGTGTAAATAATAAAAAGTGAAGTTACGAGGCCGTTTACAATAAAAACCTATAATAAGCTTAAACCATTCTAACAAAAAATTAAATCTCAGCGCAACGTGCGGGCATTCTGACACCTTGTTACAATCAAATATGCTAACACTTTATTACTGTTGGCTCGTTATATTATGTCATATTTGTAATGGGCTCTAGCCCACTTCTAGAATAGTCCAAACTCATGTATATATATATTTGATATTAATAATAATGGACACACACACTTTCACACAATCCTACATGGTATCGAGCTTAACTAACGATCCAAAACCCTAACCCTAAATCTGTTATTCCTGTTCTTCTTTCCACTCGAAGTTTTTTTTTGTGTGCAAGGTCACACGAATCGTTTTTTTTCTGCAAAACATGCTAAGGTCACGTTGGTTTTCTTTACGTGCTTCGGTCACGCTTGTTACAACGTGCTAAGATCACGTTTGGCATTTGTCGTGCTACGGTCACGATTGTTAGTTCCGTGCACAGGTCACGTATTTTCCATTGGTTCTACTGTTACTTTGCTTGTTTACCTTACAAACCATAATAAACCCTAAACTTCGCTAATCACAACCGACCCTCTAAATCCACACATCGTATTATTTTGGTGTTCGTGATGTTGGGATTTGATAAACTGTTAACCATTAACAACCACGAGTACACATCGGATATGAATCTAGTTTGGTTCATGTAGTCAACACACAAATAAATGAACAAAAGAGATACAAGAAAACTAACCCTCGAAGTCACCAGCAAATGTTAATGAAACAAAGTGGTTAAATTATTGCTCACACAACACGTCGAACAAGTACGTTACGATGCTAGTCGTAACCTCACGAAAACAAACAGCTAGTGTTCTTGATCTTGCTTTTAAACTAATCGAATACTAAATAGTATTACGTTCGAATGCATATAAAAGTAGAATAATAGTAATACCAAAACAAAGATTTAATATCTTTGTTTCTATCCAGTATGCAAGCAAAGGACAAAAAAACCTTATAGGTTTTATGTTGCAGCCAATCATTGGAACAAGTCAAAGGAAAAGCAATATACTGTTGTGGTATTAATATGTGGCGGTTGAGGCTTTGATTTTTGTGAATGACGTTTTATATCATATCATCTCTATCGTACATTATTTTGAGTGGGACATGTGAACTTAGGCGATATCAAATGTAGAAGAGGCATGGATGTGTTTATATAACCTGGATCTTCTTGTCCATCAAATTGGTTTGCAATGCGTATGCAATCCTGGGGAGTCTGCTGGATTCGACAGCTATCACATTCCCTTGGAATGTTGTCCGGGTAAGCCTCAATAAACCTCTCCACAATTCCTCTTTCTTTCCTAAAACATTCATTAATATACTTAATTTTCACACAAATCCCTTTGTAGAATCCTACAAAATATGTCACAGTTGGAGAGGAGGGACAAGGTTTTCATTTCAGACCATTATAAGCCCTTTCCTTTTTTTATTTTAATGGATATATAAGTTAGTTAAGCGTCACGGAAAGCTAACACCGTTTAAATATATTTGTGAAACATATTATATATTTAATAAATATATCGAGTATATATATCTAATAATAATTCAACGTACTATCGTGTCTTAACGTAGTGTGCTCCCACTAGGCTCACACATTTCTTTGTGTATTAGTGCTAATCCAACTACCATTAATCCAACAGCTCCCAATCTTGGAGTTGGCGTAGCAGACATCACAGATACTAACGACGGAAACGTCTTAGCAATACTCACATTCGTTTGTTAAAACTAGAAATGTCTGAGATCAAGTTTCAAAAACATTCTCAGTAGCATGGTTATGTATCTCTTGCAATATATCCCTTTGGGGTTCATGATACCGTTTAACCATGAGACTATGGATCTAAATCATTCCCTTATTAGTTTAAACCATTTTGGATTCGCGTTATAAAATGTTATTTCAGATATACCAAATGTAATCAAGAATCATCTTGCATTACCCTTTGGGTGCGGCCACACAATTATCTGATTAATTCTGGAGTAGAGGCGCCAAGGTATCATTTGGCTATCAGGGTGGAGGTACAATTCTTTGTTGAAACAAGTGTTGTGAATGCTGATTCACATCACTTCCTTTAATAGCCTGTTTAACTACCATTTTCAGGTATGTATTGATCTTATTGAATTAAAAAGTGATATCCACACATACAGAACTTGTTTGTATTCTAAGTCTAAGGATTGAGTTTAACTAACCATTTTCAAAAATTATATTATCGGACAAGGGATTCCATAAAGTAATTTTCGAAGGTTTGGGGTTGTTTTTAAGTTGTCAATACGCATCCCTTGTGAGTAACATTTGAGTTTGGCGGGGGAGGGAATCATCTATTATTCAAAAGATTATAACAAAACACTTACATTTACCTGATTGTAAATCAATTCTCCCATACTGTTAACCGCCTTGGACATATATAAGAATGATAAATCATTCAGGGATGAAAATGCAAATTATTGGATAACAATTATTATATGTATGAATGACAAATGCCTCGTATCTTATTCATCAGAAAGTAAAAAAATTATCTTTTCATACCCAATTATCAAATACTAAAAGCAGTATTGCATGAAAGCTAATTAGCAAGTTGAAGTCTAATGTATCTAACATTCTCAACTTTCTTACAAGACAGCTAAATAGTTATCTGAGTAAACTTTCCGAATACTTTTCCAATTCATAAATATGTGAAGATTTTGAATCGTATAATGGAGTGTCGTTAGGTATATTTGCATATATTGCATGAATAATAGTATGGATATGTGACGTACCCTTTATGTTGTATTTTGTAGTCACCAATACTATATCTCAGACAGCATCTTTACAGTTTCTTAAAATATAAAGTATTCTCATTCTTTAATGTGTATTTGCAACTATACTCTAATTCATGTAGCATATCTCGTCTAGATAGATTTATCATAAAAGATGGAAATTCTAATTTAACTTGGGATTGATTATTCTCTTCAGCATCGTGATGTACACAAAACAACACTATGCCTTTAACAATTCGTAAACTTTTGTTTTAAACAATCATCTTAAAGCTCCTCAATTAGATGTTATTGTGTGTCAGTCTAGCTAAATATCTCAACTTAGTACTATTGTTGGTAAGGCTCATCTTGCTCTAGTACAAAAGTGCACAACCTGTCTCACTTACATTATAAATAATAAATGATGAATTTAGTTAAAGCACAAGGTGTCAATCCATGGTATTAAACTTATCTCAAGTTGAAATATATCATTTATGATTTTCGCTTAATGATGTATTGCATTGGTTGGACTTAATTTCCAGCATTTCATACCATTTAAGACTTGCTTCAATGATATATTGCATTGTGTTGGACTTAATCACCACATATGTTTATTTAATAAACATTTATTCCAAGGTCGATTGTTTTATTTCCTAAATTTACGAGTGAAGTTTCATTCCAATCTCAAGGATTAACATCTAGCTTTGATGGAATGATGCTTTTAATATGTTACACAACATATAAATTTTAAGGAAAAAACATAGTGGTCCCACTTAATGTCAGGTATACTCAGGAGTTATCTTAATTTAATCAAAAATCATATTGTAATTAAACTTAAGATATCAGCTCCTAGATGCATGATCTAATCCATATTTGGATTCTCTTATCTTGTATGCATTGTAAAGATTATTTTAAACTCATAACCCTTTTCGATTACACACCGTCCTCGCAAAGGTAATCATAAAGGAAAGAGTTATAAAACTTAATTGCCATATTCCATATTCAAGGAAACATGTGTGATAATTAATTATCTTTATATAATTAATGCGTGTAGAAAAGAAAAGTTAATCATAGTCAATTGCTTGAGTATGATTAAAAACTCTTATCATCAGTCAGGCATTAATATGTATACAATTTTGTCCTTGCGAGCCTTTCTTCAAAAGAAACTCATTCTAACATAACAGTTTTACTGTTTGGTGAAAGATCAATCAAGCTTAAAACATTGATTGTCTTTTAAGGACTGCATCTTGTCATTCATAGTTCTAAGACATTTATTAGATTCAAGATGTGATAATTCATCTTATTAGTTAGCAGGTTTGCTATGACCCTCTAACTTATATTTTTCAGCATTGATATTAAAATATCACTCCATTGATGAGGCATCCTTGCGGATTATGAATGAGAGTTACATTATACTTTGGTTCGACATTTACATGTTTAGCCTTAGTATGACATCAGCAAGTGAATTCAGAAGGTTAAGTATTTTGTTCTTGAATATCTTCAAGATTTGTAGATGCTCCCGCTTACTTTTGTAAGTAGAGATAATTCTCTAAATACTTAGTCTTTATACTTAGTATGTAAGCAACAATAAATTGTTCTTAACTGGGAAACCCAAAACACATTTTACAATTCCCATCTCTAGCTTGTTAATAATATGCTTCATAAGATATTAATAAATTTCATAACTTTAATAAAGACATAATGGGATTTCAGTATTTCACCCAATCCATAAAATAGATAATGTCTTGAATACCTTTTAGGTTGGAACTATATTAATTCTATCCATGATACATGCAAATTTCTAACCTTGATAGATTTTAGAGGTAGAGACCTAAAGTTATCAGAAATCAAACAATGTGAATGTAGTTTGTTTTAACACATTTGACATACCATAATAATGTGGTATTCTTACGAGTATTGAAATTGTGAGACTACATCAAAATTTATCGGGATAACTTAATTCTCCTTTGGTCACATATTTTGTCAATTAGGTCGAGCCAAATTGAATACAAAGTATTTTAAAACCAAGTGTATGCTATAATGTATAGTTCTTGAATAGTACAAGAACTTTATGTTCATGTGTTTACAAGAAAACAGAACAATTCAAGAATTCTATGTTCATGTGTTTACAAGAAAACAGAACATGTCAAGTATACATTTTAAGTCTTTGAATAATTCAAGGACCACATGTTTATGTGTTAACAAGAAGACACAACAATTTTACTACTTACTTTATGTTATCAATCATTGATAAATTCAAGGACTTTAAATTTATGTCTTAACTTGAAAACATAATTATAGAAACTTAAGTAGTTATGAATGCAAACTCTTGAGTTCAATAGTAATTTCAAGTTAATTTCATCCTTCATAATTATGATTATATAATTAACCATAATTATATTGACTAAAGCATGTAGTCAAAATGTTGAAGTAGCTTTACATTATATCTTGACATTCAAATGTAATAGGGCAACAAACATCATGTATGTTTAAGTCCTAGTAGAATTATTAGCTTTCTTACCTTGCGGTCAAGAGAAACCAATAATCATATTGTTATATGTTGTTCCTTGCACACACTTAAGATTTCTCCCACTTGTGTACGGGACAACATGATCTAAAGTAGACAAACAGTACGACAAGCGCTCGATTGTATAAATAATATGATAGTGTCATAGATATTACAAGTAGATTTCGAACCATAACGTTTAATAAGGAATTGTGGATTATTATTCTATAGATAACGTTTCGGAAAGCAACCTCAGGAAAGCAACGTGTTATCTTATAAAATAAAATGCAATCTTCCTTAAAACTATTTGTAGTTCATATTCGGAAAGTAATGAATTATTTTACAGCAAGCTAGAAATAATATGGGCAACTAACAAGGAAATAAATCTTGCAGCTCCCATTGAATTTGACAACATTACATGAATGTCTTTTCAGTAATAAAATGCAAAGCTCCCACTAGATCTGTCAACATTGTAAGTGTTATATCACCAGTAGAAGACAAATAGCGATTTATTTACTTTTCTACTCTCTTAGAATGCCTACAAGTAGCAATGTACTTAGGTATTGAACAGTGTAACACCCCCAAAATGGGTCGCAGCGGAATATAGGTTAGAGAGTGTTACTTCATAGATCAATAGCACGAGATATGAGAACGACCTCTATATGAGTCGTTTAAAATTGATACATTGGATTAAATAGACTTGTTTGTTACAATAGCCGAAGCTTAAATAGCTCATCCATGAAAAGTAAAGATTTTAAGACATAACAAATATTCTCAAAATGTAATGCATCCAAATCTTTATAGTAATGACTCCAAAATGATGACCACCAATGTATCCTTGTTTCCCGTACCTTATTGACC